>VXBH01003666.1:0-83508 GCA_013400035.1 Rynchops niger
ACCCACCCACCCCCGCCGCCCGCACTCTGGCCCCAAGTGAAGGAGCGACACCACACCTGGGAAGGCAGGACTCCTCAAAGTCCCTTGTGCCGCCTGCATTTTATAGATGAAGCATTAATTGCTTTCAGCCTCATGCATGTCACTAATAAACGGATGTGTAAACAGGGAAAGGAGAGGGAAGAAAGAAGGAAACTACCCTTTTAAATAAAAGACGAAAGTGTGGTAAATATGGTAAGTATTACGCCAAGGTCTTCGCAAAGGCTTTCCCTACAATTTTCTCTAATCAATCTGAAATCTGAATTCAAAACTTTGTGTGGATGATGCGTGCGTATGCGTGTTCCCGTATGCCATCAATTCCAGCCATATTCTTCTTGTGATCGAGCCTTCTGCTACACACTTTCAAATCTGCAGGCTTGCCCTTAAATCAAACTGACTTTTCAGAAAATGTAATTTATTTTAATGACTAATTTCAAGTCATTGGCTTCTAATTCTTGATTCTCAAATATATATGACTTCCTCTTGCTCTCTGCAGTTTTCCATTTCATGAAATGAGTCATGTTTAATAACCTATATGATTAAAAATGAAACTACATGGAAAGGAATGAGATGGCAGAAAAATCATTATCTGACCAAATGACTGTTATTTTGAGGGAAATCTCCAAGAAGGATGATAAAATGAGACTGTCTAACCTCCAAATTGTAAATAACTATTATGTCTTTATTTTTCAAGGGATCACCAGTCTGCTGGCCAATGGAGTTTACAGTGCTGCATATCCTTTGCATGATGTAAGTGATCTTGCAATATATTTTACACGTTTACTATTTGACACCAAGAAATCCTTAACATGCTACGTATTAATGGCATCATCCCAAACACAAGTGTTTTGGATCCTGACTTCCAGCTCGCTTGTATCACGACTGCAGTAACTTCTGCTGGTTGTTTGCATCACTCTGCTCACTTTTAATAATTCCCCATCTCTGTTCTACCTTTGGTGATCGTGAGTGAGTGTTTGAACGTAACATTAGAGGAGTTGTTTGGGTGGCTTAGCAAACGAAATGCTTCTGTTAGCTTCTGACCTTCTGCTCCCGAGGTCCCTGGCATCAGTTCTCAGAAACGTATTTATTCCTGGGGCACCGAGTGGCTAGTTCCCTCATCCGCACCCCTGGCAACCCCCTGGCAAGTGCGGAGATGTCAGTGGCTGCGTGTCTGTGAGATTGGTTGCCACTGGAGGAAAAAACATAAGTGAGAATTTGAAGTGACATATTTCGTGGGACTTGGATGTGGCTGCAGACCTTCTTACTGATGAAGTCTGCTTTTGAGCAGTTTGGTGAGGTGTCCGGGTGTGTTCAACTGTAGTGCCCATCACGAGGACTAGAGAGAGGTGGGGAGTTTTGGTGGGGCTCATGCTCGAGCTGGGTATCCCCGTCCTGCCGGCAGTGCACAGCAGTGGGATGCTGATGACATTTTCACTTAGAGGTTCAAGGTACCACTCGAACTGACAAACACGTGCTCTTAGCTAGACCCTCACAGACAGGCTTGACAGACGTTGAGGGGACGTGGCAGTCGTGCTCTCACAAGCTTCTGGCTGTGTGAGCATACGAGGGCTGTCGAGCCCAGTGCCGGTCTTCCGGCTTGGGAGGTGAAGATGAAGCGTGTCTTCCTAGTTTTGTGCTCCCCTCACTCGCACTGGTTTTACGTGGGACCACGAATGTTTTATCTCGGTGTAACTGAGACCAGAACAGCCTCTTTATCTGCCTGATGTTTATCATAAATGTCAGGCACTCTTAAATTACAGCAATATCACTTAGAAATTCAGAAAGGTTAAATAAATTTCTCTGCATGTACTTGTCTCACGTCTTTAGACAGCTACTGATAGTCTTGTATATGAGTTATTTATTGTCTTAGTTTACTCCTTTATCATTTTTAAAAATAGCTCCAAATTAAAACCTCAAATCTAATCAGCCCTGAGTGTTTGGACAGTCTGGATAGGGATCAGCTCTCTCAGCTGGTCTCTTCTCTTTCAAGTGGACTGAGCTGAACCCCAAATACCATGGCAATACCGCATCCTTTCCCTTGACATTTTTAGGCCACCTTTATCACTTATTCATTCCTTTTTCCCCAGTGACAGACATTATTACTCTTTCTTAATGTGCCTGACGACAGAAGACAAAGTGTGCTATGACAAATGAACTCCTAAAATACAGCATTATTTTACAGATTGCTTTTTCTGGTTTTGATGCATTAAGTGAGCGGGATACATGGGTATGCAAGATGCATAGCAGCGCTGGGCGCGACTCACTGAATGACGCACGTTTTCTTCTTTTTTTAAAGGGTGACTATGAAGGTGAAAACATTGAACCTAATGACAGAAAAGTAAGTTGATATAAAGGGGGTTCAACATATTGGGGAGAGTCCCAGCTTGACGAGTCACCTGTTGGAATCTGGGCGTTTGCCAAGCTTTCGCTGAAAATACCACACAAAGGCACTAAATGCCAAGCAGTAGAAGTACAGAAGTACTTTCCAGTGCTTAAATTTGCCCGAATGCAGTATGGATATGTTTAAGTTACCAGGCTTGATAACGATACATTTCTGGCCATGTTGGTAGGAGCATTGACAGCATTCACGTATAACTCCGCCTAAAGTTCAGATGGTGTAATTTCAGGCCAGCTCTGATGAAAAGGTGCTCAGTCGTATTCTGGTACCCGTATCTGACATAAATCCTGCTTCGCTCGAGGGCGAGCTCCGGTCTCAGCACTGCAGCCGCCGCTCATCTGGAGTGTGAGGAGCAGAACTGGGGAGGGAGGAGAGAAGTGGCTGAAAATACCAGCCTAGAAGTCATTGGGAAAGACAAAGATTGAATGTTTATCAAAAATGAGACATTCTCAGCAAAGCTTTAATGTGCGCTCTTCAGCCAGAAACTGTCCTGTGGATGTATACTGGTGCCTTTGCATCACTTCTCACAAAAGTCTGTGGTTTAAATTGCATTTTTATTGCCTGTATAGGGAAAGGCATTTGTTCATTGTAGTAAAGCAGGTACGAATTATTCTAAGGAAATACTTCTCATAAGAAAAAGCAAACTTCTCACCCTTCGGAGAAATGTTGATTTTTTTTAAATTCAGAGCTCAAATTACTACCTACTCCCCATCACACTTCTCGACAGAAGACGGGCTGCTTTTCCACATATCAGACAAAAACTGAAGCAGAGAGGTGACGACCGGTTCTCTCAGGAGAAGCTACTAAATGCGAGTGCATGTGTTGGGCTTTCAGACTTGAAACTTTTGCCTTTCCAGTTTGTTTCATGGGCACGTCTCCCAAGAGA
Source organism: Rynchops niger (assembly GCA_013400035.1). Classification (NCBI taxonomy): domain Eukaryota; kingdom Metazoa; phylum Chordata; class Aves; order Charadriiformes; family Laridae; genus Rynchops; species Rynchops niger. The sequence continues at coordinate 3,321 of VXBH01003666.1, forward strand.
CGCTGTGGACCTGGGTGGGCTCAGGTTGTAGAAAAAGCAGACGTAAAGCACTCCCAAGTTGATCACATGAAAATAGGTACGCAAAGATAAAGGTCTGCTGGGCCTTAAGGTGCAAAGGGCTCATCAAAAGACAGCGACCGTTATTTCTCCCCCCTTATTGATTCATGTTAAAAATACCACATACCTGTCGCTTCATTGTTAAGCAACGCCTTGCTCAACCAAAAATAGGATGAAAGTCCATGTTTTCTCAAAGCGTCTGCATTATCATCTTTATTACTAACTTTTCAAACCTCACAAATTCCCTCATTTCACAAGTTCACTGTGTGTTTGGAAATGTTTACCTTGGCTTTTGACTTCCAGTTCCCTCAAATAATCTTCTGGTGTGTTTTGGCATCTCTCTTCTGGTTTCTTGAAGCTTTCTTTAAAGTAATGCAGCGCTAGGCCAGGCTCGTGCCTTTTTTAACAACAAAATCAGAGATTTCAGGCATAGAAATTAAGTAAATATTTAGGACTAGTGTGCTGATCTCTTCTAATCATGTCTTTGAAGCTGTGCTTTGAATACCAGGCTGATAAATGTCAGGATAAATGAGATCATTCATTTGTACTTTAACTGCAAATCTGGTTTGAAGTGCTGTACAAAACTGAAGTGTGGCACTGACGCGGAATCTCCTTAGCTTAGTATTTTCCTGATATGCCTGACCGCTTTAAATCACTGAAAAGGAATCGAACTTCCAGCACAAACTTAGCTTGTAAAAATGAAGTAAAAAAATAATAAAAGGAAGAGTCTTAGTGCATGTGGATGTGGAGGTGTCCAGAGTCGTTAGTTGTTTCCCAGACACAGGCAACTGGCCTTAAACTTTTAGAAACGTGGTTGCAAGCAACCCTAAAGCAGAATAAAAATAAAATTTGCAAGAATGTTTAATAAAGCACTGCCTTTAGGTTTCCGTTTCTGCTCTTACTGTTGTAAGGAAACCAACAAAGATTAATGATTTGGGGTTGCAGAGGGGAAGATCTACAGTCCACTTAGGTTTTTGATGTCGTATTTCTGTAAGAGTAAAGAAGTTGTATTTTTTGGGAATGACTCGAACTGTTCACGTGAGAAGTACGGCAGTCCAGCTTGGAAAGCCCGTGTTAGTGATTTGGCAGGAGAATTGCAAACCTGCTCTAGGGAGGCTGTTCGCTGTAGGACTTCTCTGTGGTGACACAGCAGCAGCAATGGGTATGGGCAGCCGCAGGGCTGCCCTTCCCTGCTTTGCTGCCTTTCGCTGGAGAGATGTAGGAGGCTGACACGTGTCGAGTTTCTCATGATAAAACAGCCTACAGATTTAAGCAATAGTATCCTGTTTGGTCTGTTTTTCTATGAGCAAGATTAATAATGTTGCCCTCCCTGCGATGATAACTGCTTTAGGGCTCGGTTCCCCATTGCAGTTTCTTCCACGGCGGGGCTGGTTGAACAGCCCTCACCCACTGGTGGAGGTTTGTGTAACCGAGCCCTGACATTTTCTGCCTTTTTTTACCCGATGTTTGATGAAACGAAGTATCTCGGTGATAATCAGTTCATGCTTTTACATTTGAGGCAAAGGATTACGTTGTTGCCAGATGAATGAATGAAAGCAGGAGCGACCATCAAAGCATCTCCTTGAAATATCAGTAGTTGGTCCAGGAACATCTTGCTACCGAGTTCGTGACACTGGGTTGGAGCAGGGAGAGAGGCAGAGAAGGGAGACCTGACTTGACAAGCAGATGCAAACCTTCTCTTCTCCTTGTCCCAGGGAGGAGGCAATGGCTGGGTGGCCAGCGAGTGCAGTTCGTCTTCTCTAGTATTTTTTTGTACGCACACTGATTTCTTGTTCTCTCAGTTAGCTGACCCAAATTAAGAAAAAGAATCAGATCTGAGAAGCACTATTTATATATATTACGAAGTAAAGGAGAAGTTGAAGGTCTCAGAGGAACCTATTTTTGTGAGGGATTCAATTTTATAAATCACTAATGGGGATCATTGTTTTCCTTGGCCCCTATCCTAACCAAAAGGATAGTGGAAATCATCGTGTCCTTTTAGTTTAAAGCTGAAAAACTCTTAAATGCAGCCTTCAAGGCACCTTTGCAACTGCTCCTCCTGATGGATCCCAAGTATTAGTATGGTGAAACAAATCAGTTTATTCTACTTTTTTCTGTCTGGTAATTCAAAGTGTATTCATCTTTCACATCCATTCTGCTAGATACCTCCTATAGATCATAAAATGAGGACTACTCTCCCCATCCCTGCTATAGTTATCCATCAGTTCTGTTGCTGAAGAGCCTTTTAATGTACTAGAGTTCTTCACTGTATTATAGCATGCCAAATCATCAAATTTGTTTTTCATACATAATGCAGACTGTGTGTGCTGGCAGATGATGGGTTGAAACCACAAAGCGGTGAGACCAGATCCACAGCGTGAGCTCTGCACTTTGCTGGGACCAAAGGGGAAAACGCTCGTGTACGCGACGCTTCAGCTGTTGCCTTCCCTTTCTGTTTTACAGCTCCTGTGTGAGGAGTGGGCGAGCTACGGAGTCTTCTACAAATATCAGCCAATTGACTTGGTGAGGTGAGAGTTCAGCCTTTAACGTTGCGTTTCCACACTGAAGCTGTGCACAGTGAGGAGGGAGTTGGGGGTGTTCAGCCTGGAGAAGAGAAGGCTCTGGGGAGACCTTAGAGCCCCTTCCAGTCCCTGAAGGGGCTCCGGAAAAGCTGGGGAGGGACTCTGGATCAGGGAGGGAAGCCGTGGGATGAGGGGGAACGGTTTTAAACTGGAAGAGAGGAGATTTATGTTAGCTATCAGGAAGAAATTCTTGGCTGTGAGGGGGGTGAGCCCCTGGCCCAGGTTGCCCAGAGAAGCTGTGGCTGCCCCATCCCTGGAGGTGTCCAAGGCCAGGTTGGACGGGGCTTGGAGCAACCTGGGCTGGTGGGAGGTGTCCCTGCCCAGGGCAGGGGGTTGGAACGGGATGATCTTCAGGGTCCCTTCCAACCTGGACTATCCTGAGATGCTGCGATGCTCGTGCCGGTGTCCCTGTGCAGATGCTGCCCTTGGTGCCACCCCGTGAGACTTGGAGATTGGGAAGATCACTGGGGGAAAAGGAGTTTTCTGGGGGTTTAGAAACACGCTTATGTATCCCACCTAGTGTGAAAGATTGCAGGGAACATATTTTTAGTTAATTTTGTTTGCTCATGGTGAGAGCTGAGACTCTCTGAAGAAAATGAGGTGCTTCTTTAAGAGGATTTGATCACAGATACCAATTTACACAGGAGAAACACAGGGGAAAAAAAGACTAGTTGGACTGACTTTTTTGCATGGTGCCTGTATCTCCGGATTAACTCGAAGCATCATGAGAAAGAGAGTCCTCTGAGAAGAAAAAAATTCCCACAGGTCATCAGATCTTACTTTCTCCATGCTTAATCCAGCTGCGATTCGTAATTTTAGCCCTGTAATATTTTAAGAAATAGGAAACGTTTCTCTCTCTCATTCCTTTTTTTAATGTATTTCAGAAAATACTTTGGAGAGAAGATTGGACTATATTTTGCCTGGCTGGGAGTTTATACACAAATGCTTATTCCAGCTTCGATTGTAGGGATTATCGTTTTCCTATATGGCTGTGCAACTGTGGATGAGAATATACCAAGGTAAAATAAATAACAAATAATAGATTATATTATTGGCGGCCACTGGAAACTCAAAGTTACCTTTCTCTAGAAATGGTTTGTCACTAATATCTAGGGCGAGCACATCTGAAGCTGAGGAATGGGGAGCTTGCTGTCCCACCGAGATCTGCTCCCAGTAAGCGGTGGAGCGCTACCAAGGGCTGAGAGGGGGCAGCAAAACCGCAGCGTGTTTTTAGATAGTTAGCGTTTATCATTAATTTTTCTCCTGGAGTTCGCATTCATGTACTAAAAATAATTCTTGGCCGGTTGCTCAGGTGTTTGGTTTTGGGGTTTTTTTTTTTTCCTAACTCAGATCGTTATGTTAAAACAAACCAACAAAATACTGCTAATGATGGGGTTTAGTGCTTCCCAGCGTGAAATGCTGAGGAAGGCATTGTGCGACATGAAGATGAATGAAGAATATTCATGCCTAAAATAAGCAATTGTGGCCAGATTATCAAAATCTTGATGTCCTACTATTTTTAATTTTTTTAATCATTTTTGTATTATAATATTTTAAAGCCCTATGATTTTGCATTATTTACCCTGCATGCATCATCAGCTGTAGATGAAAATTACATCGTTTGTGGAAGCAGCATGAGCACCGAGTCACAAAGCAGATAATGGGTATCAAAAAATAGATATATTTTTCTTTGTTCATTAAGAGCGCTTTGTACTGCTTCCAACAGTTGAAGGAAGTCAAAGGGAATGTCACTGTTGCTATTTCACAGATGGAGTGCGGGGAAGTTAAATTTGTTGAACTCCATTCTCTCGATACTCAGCACCTCCCTTGTACCTTGTCTATTGCTGTAGTTGGTATTTCAAAACAGGAATGATTTTTAATTTTTATTTTTTTTTTTAACTTTAGGATCCTGTAGTAAAAAGCATAGAGCGTTATGGCTTTCATAATGCTCTTTCTTATTCCCTGGAATAGAAGTAGGGCTTGGGATGGAGGGAGACAACAGCCCCCACAATGGTGTAGGTCACGGACAGAGCTGCTCAGTGGCCCGGAGCTGGGAAGCACTGGGTATCTGATGGTCCTACAGACCAGAAACAGATGCTGTGCAGAGGAGAAAAGATCATCAGAGCACGAAAGGTGGAGCCGTACTGACCATGTTTTTTCCATATCTTGTTATTTGGTTGCAGTATGGAAATGTGCGACCAGAGAAACAATATCACCATGTGTCCCTTATGTGACAGAACGTGCAGCTACTGGAAGATGAGCTCCGCTTGTGCGACTGCTCGCGCAAGTCATCTGTTTGATAACCCTGCAACTGTCTTCTTCTCGGTCTTCATGGCTCTCTGGGGTAAGAAGATACATGCTTTCATGTTAAGTTTTTAATTATTTAAAAGACAACAGGAAGAAACAGAAGAGATAAAGCAGTGTATTTATACTCAGGCAGTTAATTACATAAAGAACTTCTCTTTGTTTTTTTTTAATTTCCCATGAAACTGTCACTCCCAAATTTATATTCTGGACTGAAGGCTAAAATTCAAAAAGTTGCTCAAGATGAATATCAAATGAAATTGTTAAGCATCTGTCATAAAACTGCTGCATGGTATGTCAAAATTTCATTAACGGGATTGCACAGCTTGCCAAAAAAAAAAAAAAAAAATAATCTATTTGCAGAGCCAGCTTCCACTTTAGAACATTACAGAAGAAATGTATTAATGTACCCTGGGGTTGAGGGGAAGGCTCCACAGGGAAGTGTAATGGCCTTTAGCGTCTCAGGACAAACCGAGATTGATTCTTGAGCGTGCTGCGAGATGCAATTAAGTTTCTCAGGCAGCAGACATCATGCATGTAGACCATGAAGCGGGAGAGGTGGCGTTATAGGTATTTTTTCTGATGCTGGCTGCTCTTGTACTTTGAGCACATCACTTAACCTTTCTTGGCACGTCTGTAGAACTTGGTTAAAAATATTAACCCTCTTGTGAAATCTTGTTGGGAGTGTCTTCAGGAATGGTTATAAAGAGCTTTTCTCCTCCCTTCGGGAGGAGGGATGGGGACCTCCTTGCTCGGACACCCCAACGCCATGGGCGCTGGAGGAGAGGAGCCTCCCATCGTCCTCGCTGCGGGCCAGGAGGGCTTGTTAAGATAAATGGGTTCAAACCCCATGTTCATAACTGGGAGCCCTATACAGAAGGGCTGCAGAGAATAGAGAAATGTGCTTTATTTCCCCCCAACTTTGAAGTTTGGTAGCCACATACATCCAGCGTCACTGAGAGCAGCAGCAGATGATGTTTGCCTCTCCTGTACGCCTTGTTGCAAGTTAGCAAATAAACTGTTTTGGATTATATTTCATCCTAAAACCGTAGCCTGATTTTTTTATTTGTTCTAGTAAGTAGGGAACCATTTTTACATTACATTTGGTCTGAACTGGTTTTGGTACAATTCAACATAATTCAGTTTAGAGCAGTGCCTTTTTGACCAGGGTCTCCATTTGAGATGACTCTGTTTTAGATGCAATGCTAAGAGCTCATTATCAAGTACTGTAAGGAAAAGGACGAGGTCCTGCAGATGGATTGGGGGAACAGTGGGGAGTCGGGAGCGCTGCAGGTTCGGAAGGAAAGCTGGGAAGTGTGGGGAGGTTAAACTCCACCAGCAGAGAGGAGGGATCAGGGCTTTGCAGGCCATCTAGCACATAGGGAGAAACGTGATACACCCCAGAGCAGGATGCCGTGTCAGAGACTTTAAATAGTCCGATTCTCTCATGTGGAGAGTCAAGTATCGGTTTCGTTCTCCCTCAGGTACCGTTAGTGTGAACCCCACGTGGATCTCGGCACATAATACTCTGTTGTGCGAAGTGACACTGTTTGCCTCCCTTTCCTTAGCAAACAACTACGGGTCCCTCCATCCATTTCTTTTACCTTCTTGGGCAAAGCAAGGCAGATTGGCAGAAGCCAGTTTCTGTGCTCTGTACAAAATCAGGCTTAATATCTGAGATAGTTTTGGAGTGGGATGTGAAATTCCTCCAGTACTTTGGGGTCAATGTAGAATTTTATTGTGGTACAATACCATATAATATAACTGTCGTTTCAAAAAGGTCTTTTTGAGTTGGGGAAAATCAGAGCTTTTTCCACATTGTTTTGAATTTGCGTTACTGAAAATTTCTTTTCTACAGGATTTGTCAAAACAATTTCTTAAAAAGTGAAACAAGCACTTTTATCTTTTTAAGGAAAGGGCATCAACAAAAATTGGCCGTCTCCAGATGTAGGCACGCGTGTAGTCTCTCCAGTACCATTTGTGAGCACCTCATTAGGTTCTTGTACAGCTGAAGAGTTGAGGCAGACCCAGGCCCGGGTGACCCAGGGCATCCTTAGCACAGCAAGAAAACTAGCCCGAGTTCAGGGGTGTTACTGTGAGCAACCCCTTGGCCAGGCTTCCTCTGTGTGGTGGTGGTATTGTAACACCCTGGAGAACTCCACTCACACAAGCGTTAAACCAGCTATAGCACCAACTGAGTCAGAAGTTCAGCGTTAAACTGGACCGTGGCCCAGTGCTGCTTGGTATCAAATGGCATTAAAAACATCAGAGAATGTAGATAAGATCATCCGGACAGTAACCTTTTGGAGTTTTTAAGCTCTACTTAAGCTTATGGGCCCAGATGAAATATGAAAATGCAGGTACTCTTGGCAAAGCGGCGGTGCATCGCTACCTGGCACGTTCACCGAGGGATTTTCAAACGAGCCGGCTGTGTTTCAGACGCAGTCTTTTCTCATTGCATTGTTGTAAGTCAGTGCCACGGAAGGATTCCCAGTGGCGCTGAGAAACGACATCTCATTCATGTTCCGTATTTCTGGCTGTGCATGGAAGCTGCAGCCCCCGGCGCGAGAACTGGCGGTGGCAGGGAGAGGGGAAGCAATTCCAGGACCGTGACACAGACCCTCATAGGGTCCTGCTGTGGCCACCCCGATTTGCAGGAAGCCTATGGCTTGTAAAGGGGCTCTGCTGTAAGTTTTGCACCGTGAGGGTTTCACTTGGAAGGCGAATGAATGTCATGACCCTGGTCTAGTTGCAGTCATGAGGGTGTCCTTTCCTCTCTATTCAACTTTCTTACCCTCTCCCTGGTTTTTCTGGATGTGAATGTTTCCGAGCACATCTGTTAATACTCACTGCGGGAAGCTCCCCTGGGAGCACCATTTCTTGGTAGACTCGCCTCTTTCATAACCACTTATTTATTATACGGCACTGGTGTATTCCCAGCATCTAAATATGTCCTCTGAGAACTTGCTCGGTCTCAGAGGCAGATAGACTGATATAGACCGGGATCATTCATTGGGACTCAAGAATTGCTTTAACTGGATTTCTTGTCTGTAACTCTTCTCCCTCAAAAAGAAACTGGCCTTAAAGGTTTCTTCTTTAACAGCTTGCCCACCTGCAGCCTCCACACTGGCACGAGTGTTTGGGTTTGGATATGATGATTAGAGCTAACCATGCTATTTTGACCACGAGATGGATGTCATTATAAAAATGTAAAAAGGCTTTATCTGGATATCTTTGAAGGAATAATTATACCAACAGTACAAGGCTTGTTAAGCCATTCATATTTTGTATAGACGGGTAAACACGGGTTTATTTGGACTTGTGGAGGGTATTATTTGCAGGTGAAGACCAACAATATCATTAGTCGCAAATACAAATATTTGAAGAAGTTTGGGTGTCTGACTTCCTCGGACCCCTTAAAAAGTTGTAGGCATCTTTCTACATGAAGCTGTGGATGTAACAGATGCCCCGTGTTACAAAAAACAAATATAAAAAAATAGATTGAGAGTTTGGCTCTTCAGCACATCAGTATTTCCCAGAGAGATGTTACAGTTTAATAAAAGAGTAACAAAAATGAAGTCAACCTGGCCCGATATATGCCATGATGTTGTACCTGCTGAGACCTTGTGGAGGTGAGAACCTGCAGAGGTACAGCCGGCGACGTGGAGCCCTACCTAAGACAAATCCCAGAGGCTGATGTGATTTTTTGGGGGATAAAATGTCGAAATAATTATTAAACTGTTGTTTCAGCTGCCACCTTTATGGAACACTGGAAGAGAAAACAGATGCGTCTCAACTACAGGTGGGACCTGACTGGGTTTGAAGAGGAGGAGGTTTGTTCCTTCAGTTCTGACTCTTTGGCTTCCACCGTGGCGTTACCGATAGCTCCTTGCCCTGAGCCGATAGACCTTGCCCCACGGGGAACTGCTCCTGGGGCGGGTCCGTCATTTAGAAGAAAGGAAAATCTCTGTACATGAACTATTTGAGGGTTTTTAGCAAGGGTATGAGTAGTACGTCTTGTTGCCATAGAAACGTCATTGTATAGCCACAAAATCTTTTTTTTTTTTTTTTTTTTAAATGTGTAGTCGGGTCACACCTAGCAGCGTAGGCATGGAATATACAGCTCAGACCTTCCTCCTGGGCTGATGTCAGGGTGCTAACAACCGCGGACCTCGTTCGTCCCCCGCGGCTGTAAATCAGAAACGACTGTATTGAAGTTGATAAAGTTACAGCACTGTAAAAATACACTGAAAAATTCCTATTAACTTTTAACCATGCAGAATCAAGCCCTGACTTGGAAAAAACTTAAGAAAGTATTGCCAGACACGTGGGCTTGGGGCATTGGGAGGGACATAAATGTGGAGGTGTATTTTATTTTTTTTTTTATTTGCTAAAAAAAAATTAAATATCCCTAGCCAGGCTTATACTGAATGTGCTAAATAGCATGAAGGGGAAAAGGGCCGAATCTGTATGGAAAAAAAGGTCTTAAAAATCAGTGAAGCTTTAGAAGGAAAGGAGAGAAAGTTCCTCAGCCAGCTGAGAATCTGTTTTCCTACCTTTTTGTTTTTAACTTTCTCGCTTTGCAAAAAAGGAAGACACCTTCCTAGCCCATAGCGCAGTCCCAGCCGTGCCCTCAGAGGCGGCGTGTGGGTCCCTTCCCCGTCGTCTGTGACGAGCCGTGCTGCGAAAACCCCGCCGCGGGATCTGAGCTAGCTTTGTTTGCTGGCCGGCTGGCTTGGTTTTTTTTACTGTTGTTATTATTAAAAGAAGCATGACCGCCCTTGTCACATCTCTAGATGTTCTAAATAGATAGGCAACAAATACTGCTCACGTGAAACAAAAACCTCACCGGCCCTGGGTTTAACACTATGCGGCTTGATGAGCCTGGCACAGTTATTGTTCCCCTCACCCCCAATTCTGCTTGAATTACCTCCTCTTAATACGTTTATCTCCTCCGTAATATCTTTAGGTGCACTGTGCCAGCAGCCCCCGTGCCATGCTCTTTGCTAGATCATACCTATTTTACTGGGAGAGAATATAGGGGTTTCTTTCCTGGATGCTAAACTGCTCTTTTATTTTTGGTAACTTGCTGTTAGCATACATGAAAGTAGAAAGGATTAACTGTATCTTTCCAATGTCGTTCCCCTTCATGTCCGAGTTCAGAGCCCCACACAGCTAAAACAGCAGCTGCTAATACAGTATAGTTTATTCTTTGTTTTGTATAGTCGACGCTAGATAATACGGTCCTGAGTTTAGCAAAGAATTTACGCCCCTCCTGTTTCTGATTTGGGTGAAACTTAAGCTAGTGTCCTGTGGGAGAGTCAGGGTTACAAGTGATGTACAAAACCCCAGAGCCTCTCCTCTTGTGGTGTTTTTCAGGACCCCTACTTCATACAATACTTACAGTAACATTAATAAATGTTGTAGAACATGAATAGACTGATTTTCTCTGGTAGTGTCTAGCCATCCACTGTGCCTATGTTTGTTTCATGTAATTTTTAAAATATAAATCCGATATGATCTGCAACAGTTCAGTAATCAAATTTTTGTTTTTTGTTGTTTTTTTTTTTATTGTTTTTCGTGTTTTTTTCTGGTTTCCTGAAGGAGGCAGTCAAGGTTTGGAAAACATTTTTTTTTTTTTAAATCGCTTTACCTTTTTTATTACATGTCTACTGATGAATGCCATCTTTTGATCTCCACCTCTTCTTTTTCAAGCATCAGATTTTCTTTAGATCTCCTCCACTGATTGCTTTGCCTTTACACCCTCCCCCTCTCCACTTGTTCAGACTTTTTTCCGCTCCGTTCTGTTTCCCATCCGATGCATAATTGTAGATTCTGAATCTTTGCTGAATGCGCAATTATCCTGAATTCTGAATCCGTGAATCTTTCTGAATCTCTTGGCTGTCTCTTACTTCTGAGGTTTCCTACCCCTTCTCCTCCAACGCACACGGGTCATCGGCGGATGCTGTCCAAGACAGGATTAGGGGAGGACCCCAAATGACAATTTTCTGGGATCCCAGAGCCAGTATTTTGCGTACTGACAGCAGATAACTGTTTCCCTCGTGAGCTGAGGACCACTGAAATGACAGTTAATGACATGCAAAATCTAATTTTTATCAAAAAAAGAAAAAAAAGGTAGTTAAAACCCAAGCATAATGTCACTCGGTACAAACCATGCAATCTGCAGGTTGTGCTGTATATTCTTATACACATAAATTTAATCTACGCAGCGTTGCATGCGGCTGTCTGATAGCGAGTGCAGATCATTCTGCAGTTGCTGCTCTAGAACCGTGAATGATATGGATTTAACACCTTTTTTAATTACAGTTGACTATCAGTTGACATAAACGATGCACAGAGTGAATTAGAATTCAGTTAGAAAACTTGGAAACAATCAGGAAATCGACCTGCAAACAGTTCGTATGTAGCTGGTATAGAAAATAAATAATTTTGCTTTTTATCGAATACGACTTATTTCACAGGATCATCCAAGAGCAGAATATGAAGCTAAAGTTTTGGAGAAATCACTGAGAAAAGAACACAAACAGAAAGAGGTATGGTAAAAATATCCATTTGCTTCACTTAAAAAAAAAAACAACTTTGAAACAGAAGGCTGTTATAGCAGGCACTGACCCAAGACTAAGAAATAGGTAAAAAACAGAGTTACTGTACATTGTGTTTAAATTCCAGGTGTCTTTGCCCCTAGCATACATGGGATACTTGGTGTATGCCAGTGCACAAGATGTCATTAAGACTAGAAATGTCTTTAATAATTAGATAGAGGAGTGTGGCTTAGGGAAGCTAACTGAGGCCGATTGAAGGGGCACTCCCGTTAGACTAACGATTCAAGTTTGAGAAAACTGTACCAAAACATCCTATACGGTGCCAATACAGGTCCCTAAAGCCTCTCAGGAGAGGTTCTCTGTCTTGCTAGGCTTTTTTTGCGAACAGAACTATTCCTAGAGCATTAATGAAGAGTACTAACACCAATTTCCTCGCCAAATTCCAGCTTTGATCATAGCTTTCTGCCTTTTTAAACACGTAACTTCCATTTTATTCCACTGAATTAAGGTAGCCCTCACTTCTGCTTTTAACTCGCTCTTTCCCTCGCCGTGAGAAAGGTGCTGCCAGTCATCCCAGGGGCGCGTACGTCTCGCCAGCGGACGGTGCGGTCCCTCTGAGCAGCTTCCCTGCCCTTTCGCTGAAGGCTGTAATTCCTCCCCTATTACTGTCCATCAGCAGCAGACCGATTGGAAAAAGCTCCTTTTCTCCCTCACGTACTGGTTTCCACCCTACCAGAGGTTGTTCCCCATTAACTGCAAGAACTCAGCCGTTTGTGTGACCGGGTTTTTAAGCAGAGAAGTAAATGCTCCGGCATAAACAAAATCTGTCGGCCGAAATTCCTCTTTTGTGTCTGTTGCCAGTGGTACAGTAGCGTGGAACAATGCCCTAATTTGGGATCTTACGAAAACCCTGTGAAAGGAAAACTGCAATAACCACGTTAACGTGAAATATGCTTTAAGAGGCACTGTACGTAGGTTGGACTGGTGTTAAACTAAATTTGTCTGGTTTTTATCATGTGCTTATACTTGAGTACCATTGGGCCCCTCTAAAAGATGCTGCAAAGCCGATGGTGGTGTGTTCCCGTTAATCTATAGGACGCAGGGTGTGAGCGGGTCAGCATCTTGTGCAATGCCTTACTGCAGCACTGCCTTAAAATCCCTTCCAGAAGAGAAAGAATTCAGGTTGCCCCCCTCTTATCATCTGGATAAACCATGTTGGAATACAGACTTCCTTGCATTCTGCTAAAAACTGGCAACTCACTGTAATTCTGGGTATATTAGGAATTCAGATCTTAAATGTGGAAGACTGTTGGGTAGTTGGACAATTAATGAATGATGGCCTCCAAATATCGGAGTATGAAAGTTGAGCAATTAAGAGAGGATTATTTTTTTTTTTTTTTTTAGCCAGGCTATTTATAACTTTTTGGGCTGTGTTCAATTTGGATGTTACTAATTTGGGAAACGTGAGAAAAGGAGTTTTTTCTGAAAGACTCAGTAATCTTTCATTGGGATCTAGAGTGTTAAAGTTCAAATTCAACAGTTGTAAGACAACTTGGAAATCTTCTTAAAGAAAAAATATCCAAACCTAAACCAGAAATTAGTAATATTTTTTTCAAGATAAGCCAATTAAAAAAAAAAAAATTAAAGGAAAAACTTTTTGGACATGCTTTATCATGAAAGATTCCTTTCATCATAAAGGAAAAAGAAAGGCACAGTCCTAAATTAAAAAGGGAACATCCTTTGCAGGATTGCTTGATCTACCCCAGGATCTGGGGCAAGAGTTCATCTTTTGTTGTTGTTATGTTTTATTGACCTAAAGCTGAAACACAAAGCCTTAAGCAAACTAATAGAGCATTCACTTTTGCCTAAACTGCTGTGTACCTTGAGTCAGTAGAGTACATAGATTAATTGAGCAGTGCTTTGTAACGCTATATTGCCCCATCCTTTTTTTGTTTCCTTTGACTGCCATCAGAAGCATCGGTATTTTCCAGAAGAGACAGCAAACAAATGGAGACAAAGAGTTAAGACAGTCATGGCTGGGGTGAAATTGGTTCTTTTTATTCAAACTTATGGAGAAACTCAAATTATGAGTAATTATGGAAGACACAAATCAATTTGTTTTTGGCTGTTGAACCTTTGTTTAATATTCACATTCAGTTCTGGGTTTCTTCCCCTTCCTCCCCTTGTTTCTTCAGCACTCTGTGGGACACTGGTTCTATGCGTTGGGAATGGCACTGCATGGCTAATCTTAGATTTACTATCCTGGACTGTCGTTACGTTTTGCAGTGGAGCATGGGCCGTGTGTTGAAAGAGTTGCTTGCACTTCCCTGAGCCAACGTGCATGTAATAAAAATAGAATTTGAGTAATATTTTTATGTTCATTATAACATGTGCGTCATCTTCCATAATGTTCCCTTTGTTGTTTATTTTCTGGTGTTTAGAAACAATTCCCGGCATCAAAGTTTATGAAGGATTCTAGATGAGCAATACTGTTCTAAATTAAATTTTCATACCCAAATTCAGGCAGTGGCTGCTTGACTGGATTTAGGGTATCCTGTAACAACCCCATGCAGCGCAACAGGCTTGGGGAAGAGTGGCTGGAGAGCTGCCCAGCCGAAAAGGACCTGGGGGCGTTGGTCGACAGCCAACAGCTGAGTATGAGCCAGCAGTGTACCCAGGTGGCCAAGAAGGCCAACAGCATTCTGGCTTGCATCAGGAATAGCGTGGCCAGCAGGAGCAGGGAAGTGATGGTGCCTCTGTACTCGGCACTGGTGAGGCCTCACCTCGAGTGCTGTGTCCAGTTCTGGGCCCCTCACTACAAGAAGGACATCGAGGGGCTGGAGCGTGTCCAGAGAAGGGCAGCGGAGCTGGAGAGGGGTCTGGAGCACAAGTCTTGTGAGGAGCGGCTGAGGGAGCTGGGGGTGTTCAGCCTGGAGAAGAGGCTGAGGGGAGACCTTCTCGCTCTCTACAGCCCCCTGAAAGGAGGGGGTAGCCGGCGGGGGTCGGTCTCTTCTCCCAAGGAACAGGAGATAGGGCAAGAGGAAATGGCCTCAAGTTGTGCCAGGGGACGTTTAGGATGGATATTAGGAAAAATTTCTTCACCAAAGGGTTGTCAAGCGTTAGAACAGGCTGCCCAGGGAAGTGGTGGAGTCGCCATCCCTGGAGGTATTTAAAAGCCGGGTAGACGTGGTGCTGAGGGACATGGTTTAGTGGTGGACTTGTCAGTGATAGGTTGATGATTGGACTTGATGATCTTAAAGGTCCCTTCCAACCTAGACGATTTGATGATCCTGATTCTATAATAAAGAGTTATTATGCACGTGCATCTTAGCTCCTATTGGTGTGGTCCATTGAAGACCACACGGAGAGTCAGGTAGTTAAAAATCACTAACATTGAAGGAATTTCACGTCTTATCACACACCAAACCAAGATTTTCCCTGTCAACTGGGAGTTCATCTTGGAGTTACTCAGTAGCGTATTTAATCTGTATTTCAGTGGAACCAGTTGTGCAACTGCAAAGCTGCAAATATTAACTGGGGAGGGAGAGGGACGGGAAGAAGGAGAATTTTTCTAGGGAAAGCAAAAGGAAATATTTAACAGGAAGAGAGATCTTACTCTGTGGGTTATGACAGCCTATTTGCATGTTTCCTTCAAGAAGTATACAGAAAAATCTGCTTTATTTATACTCGCAGTGCAGGCGCTTGACCAATTTGAACCTAGATACGGAGTAAACAATTTGCCTGTGTGGAATTGTAACTGTAAACACTGTGTCTTTGCATCTTCTAACTGGTTGTGTATTTGCTAGCCTTTTTTTTTTCCCTCTCTGTTTTTGTCACATGTGCAAAATCTCACGCTCCGTCTTTATTTAATGTACCCTTTTTCCCCTCGCCCCAAATTTTAGACTGATAAAGAAAAGCTGACGTGGAAGGATCGTTTTCCAGCCTATTTAACCAATTTTGTTGGCATCATCTTCATGGTAAGTATCACCCGGGAAAACCTGGAATTGATGTTAGCAAGTCCTTGTATACAACAGAATTGATGGAAATATTAGTGAAATTCTAACAGACTTTATCGGATTGATGTGGTTCGCAATGGCTTTTCCCCAGTGAAAAAATCCAAGCATTTTATTGTTTTATGATCTAAAACCTTATCAAGAGCTTGAATTTCTACTTTCCCGTCTCTTTCCAGGAAAGAAATAAGAATACCTAAATAGGGTAGGGGGAAAATGAGGGCACGGAAATGGAAATTACCACCACCATTGGGAAAAAACCTTAAAAAGTAGAGAGAGTCCTCTCAGAAAGTAGTCGGGAAATAGGCAACGGCCTCGTTTTTATACCACACTTTTTTGAAAGAAATGATGTGGCCGGTTGCCCTCCTGATTGCAAGGATTTTTAATCAATCAGGTAAATTTGGGGCTATACCATATAACAGGAGAATTGCAAACAGAGCACTTAATGCATGAAAAATGTAAAATAACGATGAGAACAGCCTTTTTCCTTTTGCTGAGAAAGCACCAGCACTTAAAACAAATTTTGAAGGAAATAATAATAATTCAAGACGTGGAACAGGTTGGTGGATGGATAAAAAGGCTTAAGCCCTTTCCAGTTGTAGGATATGCCAAACTAACTCAGTTCATTTGGTTTTTTGGGGGATAGGAACTCTGTTTTGGGCTTGGTTTTTTTAATATTTGTGTTCTCAGAGAACAGAAGTGCAGCAAATCCGATCTTCTCAGCTGAAGAATCGGTACTTTATAAGAATCACGTTTTAAATTCTTCCTCTATTTAAGCAACGTAAAATCGAATAAGATTTTGCGCACCTTTACGTTGCCAGGAAGGGCGTTGATTTAATCAGATTTAATTGCAGTTTGGGATTATGACAGCGCAGTGAGCCTGAGTAGAGTATTTGAAGGATTGTGGGCAGAGTCAAGCTGAAATACTCCTCTCTGGCTTTCTTTTATAATAAGCTAATATCCTGTATATATGCTGTTGCTGTTAGGGCTGAAAGGAAACCCACTAATACTTTTCATATAATCAAGTAGTTTACATTTAGGCGCCTTTAAAAAAAATCCTTTTGCAGGTGATTGTGGCATCACTGTGTCAATTTTTTCATGTGATGATTGCATTACTAGCAAAAGAGGATCTTTTCCCACGGTTCACCAAAGTGATTCGGAGCCTTCATGCAGAATTGGGTGGAACTGAGATGCAGCCCAGAGATCCTATTTTAAGGTCATTGCTAAAACCCCCGCGAAGTATTTGTAGTTAAATATAGAGGCTGCGCTATTCTTAACTTGCAGGTTGGGCTGACGTTCGCGATCGTGTTTGGAGTCATCATATACAGGATCTCGACTGCAGCGGCGCTGGCAATCAGTTCCACTCCCTCGGGCCGCTCAAGCGTTCGGGTCACCGTCACTGCCACCGCAGTCATTATCAATTTGGTGGTCATCATCATCCTGGATGAAGTCTACGGCTGCATCGCAAGGTGGCTAACTCAGATCGGTAGGTTTAAATCCTCAGCTGGTATTGGCTAGAGCGATGTTAAATGAGAGGACCCGAATGATTTGCTTTCGTGATTAACTTCAACGTAGTGAACAAACCCAGGAAATTCAAACGTGTGGCTACAGTTCTAACCAGCTACTTACAGATATCAAAGCGCACATGGATTCAGCTTGATTTTTGAAGTTTTGAAGTAAACACTAATCCAGTTATGGGCGATGGGGGATTTCAGGATACAGCAGAAATTCCTCAACCTATTCTTGAACGTCACTCCTTTATATCACGCAATTGCTATTTTCATTTTATGCCATTTTTTATTTGGCATAAGACATGTCGAGAAAGGCAAATTTGTTGAGTGCAAAAACACACTGTAGAAAAAAAGTCAAACGGTCCAGATGATACCTTTTCAGATAAATTCTTGTCCATCTGCAAATGATTGTCACAGGGGTCAGCCAGATGTGCGATGAAAATGGAATTACTGTTGTGACACATCTGAATGGTGGGATCCTCAGCAGACTGACCGCTGACCTCAGTGAGGCCATATTGCTTTAATAGATATAAATATTTTGCTATAAATATATACCCCTCTGTTTAAAAGATGGCTGATGTTTTTCAAAGTCCACATTTATAAGGTCTGGAAATATTGCAGGTAGGATAATTACTTAACGTTTCTTATCCATGTCACATTGGTTCCAGAGGTGCCCAAAACTGACAAGAATTTCGAAGAGCGGCTGATTTTTAAGGCTTTCCTGCTGAAATTCGTCAATGCCTACACACCCATTTTCTACGTGGCTTTCTTCAAAGGCCGGTGAGTAATGCCAAAGGCTGTTCAGGGTTTCAGCTTGTTGCTTATGAGACAGCTGTAGCTGAGCTAAGACCATAGTTGGATGATAAAGTAAATCTAGTTTAAAAAATCCTCAGTGTTGACCCCAAAACTCTGCAGCCTCATGGGATAAAGCAGGGACGTGGTACTCTGCTGCTTCAAAGCTGTTAAAGCCATTTTGTTAAGGTAAGTTTGTACGTGCAGGTACAATCCCCCATCAGGCTATTTACTGTTGTCTATTTACCACTCCTAACTTTACATCATAGCAAGTATCATCTCTCCTCTTGCGACCAGCACAAAAACACAAGGCTAAAATAAATACTCCGTGGGGCACATTCCGGCTAATGCAACAGAAATGAGGATGACTTTAGAGGATTTCTGCCAAGATGCGCCTATAATACTGTAGGACACATGACTGCAGTTATTACTGAGTTGTTTACTCAGTAAACAGGACTTAGTCTTTAAAACAAAACCAAAGTTTATTATTCTTATTCACTTTTTCAGTGCTAACCATTAGGTGGTCCCACTCAAAGGCATAGAGTTGGAAATAAATGACTTCAGCAATCACATATAGAAAGTATAAAATGCATGTGAAGTTTATAATTCTCACTGTTGTGCCCTAGATTTGTTGGACGTCCAGGAGACTACGTCTACATTTTCCATTCTTTCCGAATGGAAGAGGTAATTGCGTTTTACCCTGTCTGTGATGACGGCGGGTGGGAGCCCCATCTGCCCCCGCCACAGGGACGCTCCAGATGTTCTGACTGAGGTTTCCTCTGTCCACCCTAGTGTGCTCCGGGCGGTTGCCTCATGGAGTTGTGTATCCAGCTCAGTATTATCATGTTGGGCAAGCAGCTGATTCAGAACAATTTATTTGAGATTGGCATCCCGTAAGTAGCGACTTTTTATTTTTTTTAATTTTTTTTTTTTAAACACGGATTTTTTGTGATGCGTGCAATTCACTGTGCGTCCACTGCCCCTTGGTGTGAATGTGGTTCATGCCTGCAAGATTTTTGCAGCACCCAGCAATGATAGCCAAGATAATCATCTTGGCTACCAAGATGCTGAGGGGACTGGAACACCTCTCTTATGAAGAAAGGCTGAGGGATTTGGGTCTCTTCNAGTGCAGATGTCTTTGAAAAGTGTTAGGCAATCTATTGCTTTCCTGCTCGTTAGCGAGAGGTGTAATACTGAACCCACAATCCAATTATAACCATGTCTCAGTACCTGTATATGCTGATCCCTGATACTTTTAGTGTATTGTGGCTCTTGCACAGTTTTTATGAAAATAAGTATGGAAATAACATAGTATAAATACGGAAATGGTATAGTTAATGTAAAATAACTCAAAAATGGGCGCTGTGACCGGAATGGCATGCTCACTGAATCATTTCCATCTCCCCCAGAAAAATGAAGAAATTTATACGATACATGAAACTAAAGCGCCGGCGTTCTTTAGACCATGAAGAGCACATGAAAAAAAAGCAGCGTTATGAAGTGGACTATAACCTGGAGCCTTTCGCTGGCCTCACCCCTGAGTATATGGAAATGAGTGAGTGAGGTGGAAAGAAGGCATTTTAAACTGTAATTATTCTGACTAATTGGGATGGCGAGCTGAGGTTTTTGAAATGTAGATTCTCTGGACAGTGGATATGAGGCATAATTTAATTATTAAATTGTATAACCTCAGGCTGCAGCATGTTTCAGGCACTGCCTGCTTCAGGGATGAATTGTGCTCTCTGCTCTTCATGAGCCCTTACTTTAACGCTCTATTTTAGATATTTTCTTTCAAGCCACGTGACATATCACTGTCAGCTTTCAAATGCAGATGATTAAATGGCATAACCTTCAGATTGTGAGGCATATTTTATCATCAGTTGCACCCTACTTTGGAAATAAGTCACTTAATTCAGATTTGATAATTTCCACCGCGTATTCTCGCAGCAGATTGTTTCTATTTTCTGGAATCTGGACTAAATCTTCCAAGAGAGGTATGTGCCTGTAGACTAGGTTGTACTAGACAGATCACTTTTTTTTTTTTCCAAGTAATGTTTTATGCTGAGCGAGTGATAAGGAATTCAAGCACTGGATATCAGCTCTACATTGCTGCAGCTGTACAACTCCATTTTTTTTCCGACTTTCAATCTTGGAAAGGCTGAGGACTGTTCAACATGATGCTGTTTGCTGGCTGCAGTATCGGACGTTCCTGAAGGATCTGTCTTAAAAGAGCGACTTCATTTAGTATTTTAAGGAATGACTAGGCAAAAATAGTGGTAAAGGATAATGAAGTATACTAATACCCAAAATTGGCATGCCCAGTAAATGCAGAGGCAAATTAGAATATCTGATGACCTTGATGTTCAGAGTAATTGAAACAGATTGAAATGTAATGGTACAAACTATGAGGTCATGCTGTCAGTTCCTAAAAGTAAGAAAAGATGCAGTTACTGAGATCAGCGTTTGGAAGGAACAGAGGTAAAGATGGGGCTCGAACCGTGCCATGATGATTATGACATCACTGCGATGACCTCATCAAACAAAAGCAAATATGACCCCAGGTTGTAGGAAGCCAAGTTATTCCCAGTAAAGGCGGAGAATCACTCGTGTCCTTTTTGGAGCCCGTGAGTTTCTGTACTTCAGAAGAGAAAGCTTCCACTGGGATGAGTGCGGGCTGAAAACCTGGCAAGTTTATGTACGCGCTAACACGGTCGCTGCCAAAATCCCGCTCCTTCCCATCACTCCTGTGCCAGCCTCCCCCACGGCCAAATTGTTTTAGGAGCTTCCCCATCCTTCTGGGTACTTTGCCTTGCCTTCTGCAAGAGGTGCAACTGGCCCTTCAATGCCCGAATGGAGCAGCAGTCAGGCAAAAACCGTGCCTGAGGCAAAAAATGTTGATTTAGTCTCCCAGCACGTGTTGTCGTCTTAGAATTTGGTGGGACCGCACTGACGTGATGACGCACACATTCAGTAAACACTGACCGCAGCCATTGAAATGGTTTCTTTTCCTTTTCAGTTATTCAGTTCGGGTTTGTAACTTTGTTCGTGGCATCCTTCCCGCTGGCGCCTTTGTTTGCTTTGTTGAACAACATCATTGAAATCCGTCTCGATGCAAAAAAATTCGTTACTGAGCTGAGAAGACCGGTAGCAGTCAGAGCAAAGGACATAGGTAAGTGCACATTGCTATTGTTATCCCTGTTTGTTTATTCCTGGACTGACGGCAGGATATCATTATGCTGAGTTAGTTTCATTAACAGGAAGGTATTTATAGGAAAATTCAGAACATTAGACTGTGGCTTAACTGTGAACGGTCATAACTTATCGAGCCTTTACTTTTAAAATAGAAAGACCAGCGCTTTAAATTCAGATAAATATTTTATTAAGTAAACGGTATCACTTTTCAAATCAAAGGGATCAATACAATAGTGAAATATCTCTCATGGTTCTGCACATCAAGGGTTCTGCCTGGCAATGCAGTTTTCTTGCAGAAGCAAAAATTTCTGCATTTAATAACTTGGGACTTGGCTGGAGAAATAACACTTGGGAGTGAGAGGAGACTCAAGAGTCTGGGGGTAAATGTATCCCTTCGTCCCTACTCAGCGTGAATGCTGGAAGGGTGAAGCTTGAAAGCTGCCGTGGATGTCGCTGGAACTGGGCTCTGCGGTTGTTCGGTGCCAACAGAGCGGTCCTCCCCTTACTGCGGGGGGCTAACAGCTACGAGCGTATGTCATGAGGAAGCTATTTCTCCCGAATGTTGGTTGCTTACGAGTACGAAGGTCATTAAAATAATCGTTCGTGTTACAGAGCCAGTCAGCAGGTTCATTCTGGTCCTGTGCAAACAGAGCTTTGCCTTGGGCTCATCCGTGTGGCCTAGGATCATCCTAGAGTTGAAGAAGACATCGTGTTTTGCCATGCGATTGCCTTTACCAGGACGCTGCTTTTGGGGTGTTCTGCGGCTGGCTCATTTGATGCTGCAGGCTAAGGTTGCTGGTGGAGATGTTGGGGGGGGTTGCTGATTTTTTTTTTGTTGGGTTTTTGGGTTTGTTTTTGAGAAGGTGTTAATTGCAATTTGTTGCAGTTCAGTCGCACTCTTGTGGGTGAAAGAACCTCGCTTCTTTCAGAGACATCCCAAAGTCAGAGACTGTGAGATGGCCGCAGACAAACCAGACAAGTTTTTAGGGCAGGTGTCAGCAGAATCAGGAAAGGAGAAGGTCCCACCTGCTAATGGCAGTGGGTAACCACAGCAGCAAGCAAAGGTCTATCTCTGCTTCCACTGATACTGTAATATCTATTCCTGAAGTTCAGTTCTGTACTCTGTCCAGGCTGGCTGCGTACGCTGTGCCAGAAGACCAAAGCTGTATGAAGTATGAGTTAGTTACCAAGCAATGGATCCGGCCAGGCTGGAGGAGTCTTCCAGGGATGTCACCCTGCGTAAAGCCTCCTACATCTTCCTTCCTTTTCAGACCCAGAATAGGAGAGTGGCTGATAAAGGCTGTAACCACATGGATCTGGTGGCAGCCCTGGATTTTTCCATCAAGACTTCAACTAAGGAGAAATTTCCAAGCCGTTACTAATGACCAGGAGACTGTTAGAGAGGCCAGGCCAAGAGCGTGCAACCATGTACACTAAACCGGCACTTTATGGTAGACTTCAGGGAAGCCCTTCCATGGGGAATGGGATCTGGAGATGGGGAAGATGCAGACCTGTGGGATTTCTTGCGTCATCCTCAGACTAAATCCAGAGGGTTTGAACCTGAGCCAGCATGGGGCTGGTGGGGATTATGTTTTGTATGCACAGAGCCCGTGCTGAGGAAACCCATGTCTACATGGTTTCCAGATGCAGATGGAAAAATCCCACTGAGTGGCTCCACTGGAGCTTGGCTTTCTTGAAACTGAGATAGGATAAACAGTGATGAGAAGGTGTAGAAACAGAATCGTGTCCTTAGAACTGGCAGACCAGTATGTTCTGCACCACGTGTGTGGAAGTCCCAGCTTCCTATCTGTAGCTTTCCTTCCTTTTTTCTCCTCAAACATTTGAAAAGTTTGAATGAAATGTCATGATGTTGTTCTTTTCTACCTGTTCTGGCATTCTTCTGTCTCACATTTGCCCTCCTCTTCCTCAAAGAAGCTTTTAGCTTAAAACCTGAAAAAAATACATCTTTGGAGGACAGAGCTTAAAGGTCATTAAATTAATCTCTTCTAATTTGTTCTTTTTTTTTTATTTAAAATATAACTCCAGTTCATCACAGTCATAAGTACTCCTAATGCTGTTAACTAAAAATATAATTTATCCAACTTTAATGACTGGAAAAACATTTACATGTTTGTCTCCTTCCTTAGGAATCTGGTATAATATCCTCAGAGGTATTGGAAAGCTTGCTGTCATAATAAATGTAAGTAATTCAGCATGAATAAAATTTTAATTCAATAGGCTGGCTTTTCCATTCTGCTCCACTAGTTTTATTTCAGCCTTTCAAATCAAGTGAAAGTATATGATTTAGAAATTTTCTGAAATATTAGAGAATTGGATGCAGTGGTTTTTTTCAAGTTGGGATACTAGTAGCAATAATATAAAATAGTAAGTAGTTGTTGCGGATTTTTCCAGAATGTTCTCAGAAATGTTCTCAGAAACAAATAAGACCACAGCTGCTTACTTTCGCTTTTTCGAAATGCTATCCCTACGATGATGTATTTCTACATTTCAGTGCCCTTTTTAGGGTCAGGTAGTCATCTGGCTGGGAATTAGTTCAGCTCATCAGCGCGCAGTGTCCCTCCATCGAAAATCTGGCCTCAAACTGCGTTGCTCTCACTCAGCTAGCTCTGAAAATCTATGAAAATATTTTTTATTTACTTAACACTTTAGCAGCGAAGTTAGATTTTAGCACACCTTAATATATTCATTTATGTACTTATCTGATATTCTACATGAATAGACACCCACATTGATCATCTTCATTGCACCCCGCCTGGTGAAAGATGAAAAAATAAAAAAACTGGCTGACACGCTGCAAACATGTTTGGAATGCAGCAAAACAGGGGCCGTGTAGGGCTTAGGGCCACATGTCCATGGGCCCTCTCGTCTTTTTCACCATTATTCAAACTGGAAACCCCTTCGCTTTGCCCACAGGTGTCTGTTGTGCAATGGCCAAACCATTCTTTGGGTTATTTGATATGCTGCCTTAATTTGTCTTCACCATTTCTCTTCTTTTCCTTTGGAAATAATTTATCTATATTTTTTTTTTCCCTTTTCTTCGATGCATTCTCTCTTTGTCATTATCCAGTGTTGTTTTTCTCTCTCTCATCTGTGTACTACTCCTCTTTATCATAAAACAAGTAAAACATTTTGTACTGCGTTTGTTCCACATGTACACGAGATTTATGCCAGTTTCATAACAATGATAAATGAGAAAGGCTAAAGTGATGAACTCCTCAGTCAAATTGGCTGTCTTGCATTTTGTGTGTGGTGTTTTTAGAAAACCTTTTTAAGTAATCCAATAAAATGCAATTTTTGTGACCACAAAAATAAAAGGGGGCTCGGTCCTCTCATCCTTTTAGCTTGATGGAGTTAAAAACCACATACAGCGAATGGCCTTTTGCAATGCAATGACAATTTAAAGAGTCAGTTCACTGTCAGAGCAGAAAAGTACTTGGAAATCCATCCGTTGGACCATATAGAATGCATCAGGGCCAAGCTGTGACTGGGGCGGGGGGAAGCAGTGCCGTGTTTCGCTTTCCTCTGGCACTGGGGGGTACGGCCGCTCCATTCCCTGGGGAATTCAGCTTGTTATCCAGGTAGAAATCTCTGTTGGCATGGCACTGGTCCGTCTAATATCCTGCGACTTGGAAGAGTAAGCAGTAAATACTCCCTTGTTGCAGAAGTAAATACTCCATTTTTAGGGCCCCGTGGGCTGCAGTCTCCCCCCTTGTTTTCTGAAGTTGCGCGAGTTCTTTGGGCAAGATGTACTCGAGTGTATTATTAACTTAACCACTGCCTGAATATTGCCCTCACTCTTTACTCTTATGGCTTAGGCATTTGTGATCTCATTCACATCCGACTTCATTCCACGCCTCGTGTACCTGTATATGTACAGTGAGAATGGCACCATGCATGGCTTCGTCAACCATACACTATCCTCTTTTAATGTCAGCGATTTTCAAGCAGGAACAGCTCCCAACGACCCCATGGATCTGGGCTACGAGGTTCAGATATGCAGGTACTCTCTTGAGAGATAACTAACTTGGACTATTTTCACAGCTGACTAAGAATGGGACAAATTTTAACATTCCCTTGTATTTTCAGTTCTCTTCTAGCACCTTGGTAGGCTTTTATGTCAGATGGAGCCATTGCCTTCAACGTCTTGGCTTAAATATTAAGCAACCACAACAGCTGACTATGAAGTATTGCTTATTCTGGGAAACAGGGATGAGCATTGTTAAATTCAGTGTTTGCCCAGGCACAGATTTTTATTATTATATATTCCCTTTTTCAAGAAAGGAGATAAATAACGATAAACAGCACGATGATGCTTTAAGGTGACAAAACGACGTTACTGTGATGCCGTGTTGCTGTATCACATGCTACTTGATATAATGACCATGACCACAGTACATGGCTCTTGTTTGTCCGGTTTATTGTAGCAATTCCTGATGAGATTAATAGCATCCTTATCTGCACTGGAACTTAAGGCCTACTTAAAGTGTCGTTGTACAGGAAATCCACACGCCTGTAACAATTTCTACATATTATTTTCATTTTTAAAGGAAAATTATTGTTGCATATTTCACCTTATGAAGCAATCTAGGTCAGTGCCTAGGCTTCTGTAGATATGCCTCATCTTCAAAACAAATGTTTTAATGCTTAGAATTGGGGACCAAAGCCAAATATAACAGCAAAAGCACTTACACCAGCAAAACTGAAAGGGGGACAATGGGGGTAAGAAGGGGAAGAGGAGAACAAGGAAGAAAGTGACATTCCAGGGGAGAAAATAAAGAAAAATTACTTAGGTATGCATATACTAAAAAATTACACAAAGTGACCAGGAGAGAAAAAGACCTTTATAATCATATTATTTTTTAATTAATATTCTTTGTAAATTTGAATAGTGCAACTTAATCTTCTGAAATGACTGCTAAACAGAAAAATCACTGCTAAACAGAAAGAAAAAAAACAACCAAAATTGCATATGTATGAGCTTTGCTAGCTTTTACTTTCTCCTGGTTTCCTACTGGTGATCGTTGGGCACGGGATAAACAAGGTTGGCAAACACGTTATTAGTACAGACCTTAGAGAATGGAAGTGTTAGTGCCACGGTCCAATACAAAAATGCCAGGTTTATTTGCTTTCTAGCCTCTTCCTTCTTCCCATCCCATCATTCTTCCATATTCCAGGGTTTTTTACATCATTTGAAAATATGGAGCTCAATTCTTTCAAAATACTGACAGAATGCTGTGCGTTTAAATTGAATGTATTTTTCTTGATCCCGTTTCTAACAAGTTATTGTTGATCAGCTCGTAGATTTTTCCCTAAGCCATAGCTAAGGCAAAATTCTCACCTTCTCTCTATACGGCAAAATTCAGCTGCGAGCTTTTCCTAATCATGAACAAAGAGAACACCACGTAGAACACCACATTCTATGGATGTAAGATCAGTATTTTTATCTTAAAAATTAGTCTGAAAAATATATGGGGGGCTTTTTAACCAATCTTAAAAGCAAATACATTATCTGAGCTGTGTAGTTTACCCTGTCTTTATGCCTAATTGATATATTTGTACTAATCAGAGGGTATTATCATGGTGCTAAAGTTTCTGAATGACAGCACTGATTTACTGAGGCTTGTTTTGCAGATACAAAGATTATCGAGAACCCCCTTGGTCCGAAAACAAGTACGACATTTCAAAGGATTTCTGGGCTGTCCTAGCAGCAAGATTAGCATTTGTGATAGTTTTCCAGGTAGGTTTATACCGCAGGCACTTTTTATATGAGAAAGAAAGCGAGTTGTCATATTTCTTCAGCTAGGTAAGGCAAGCCTCCTTTGGAAATAAGTTATTAGGCCAAAGACAACACCGTTTTTCTCAGCAGTTTCATGGAAAAGCATTTGCCCATCCTCATTCACCCTCTTCCTCCCACCCACCCAGGCCCAGGCATATCCCTGTGGAAAAATTCATCCCCAGGGATTCCCTGAACTGGTTTGATGCAGAAGCAACTCAATGACCTTTGTGAGAAGCAAGCACAAAGCTGATGCTAATTAGGTCCCACCAATTTCTCCAGTAGGACATCAACAAATTCACTGAAGCAGCATAAATTTCATCCAAGCTCATTTCTAGACCTAGCCAAGAAATGACATTTCCAACATTTTCCCAGATAGAGTTTAACTTGCATCTGAACAAGAAGGCAGAATCTTGTAATTTTTCACGAAAACGACGTTACTCAATCACAACAGTGATGCTGGTTATTGTGACATAAGTGTTCTGACTTATCTAAACAACTTGTTGCAAAACTTTAATTCCATTTTTTTTCATAAAATACATACATTTTTGTGAAAGACCTCCCTTTCATTGAATCAAGGTTTTTAAATCAGAAACATTTCATTGGAATGCATCTTACCAACTTTCATCATTTTGCCTTTTATTTGTTTCTGCCTTTCTGATATAAAACTCATAAACCAGTTATCAATGACAGTGTTTCCTCTGGATTTCTAAGCGGCTGTGACAGTTTTTGTACATAAATCATAGAGATCTGTGCCTGCCATTTTTCTCCGCGTCTAGCACGAATAAGAAGTTGAGGTGAATTTGGGTCAGTATCAGGCTTGCAACATGCCGTTGAGCCCAACTCAAATACTGTCCTTTCTTCCTAAGTAGACCAAAAATAGCCCCTTCCCCTACAGCCATCCCTTCATTTGACCTTGCTGAGATTTTCTCACTATTTCATTTTCAGAACTTGGTCATGTTTATGAGTGACTTTGTTGACTGGATTATCCCAGACATTCCCAAGGACATTAGTCAGCAGATTCATAAAGAGAAAGTTCTCATGGTGGAGGTCTTCATGAGAGAAGAGCAAGGGAAGCTGCAAATGCTAGAAACCTGGAAAGACAACGACAAGAAAAAAGGTGAAAACTGTAACAATCACAGCCCCAGACTCTCCAGGAGCCGCAGCGGGAGCTTGTCCTCCTGCCATTCGTATCCTCTTGACGTATAGAAGAGGAGGGAGTTGAGTACATCGGGGCATTCCACTGATCCACAAGCCATCGCGTAAAGGGCAGGACTCGATTAATGGACAACCTGGTGCATGTTGAAGGATGTGCTGCCATTTTGCTCCCATCTTTGTGAGAAATGCTCTTCTTGCAAATATGGAGGACCACATTCTATTTCTGATAACGTTGTTGTTTTTTTCTTTTGCACAAGCAGTTAATGCAGGGAATTTTTATATTTCATTGTTAGGTAACACTATTGCCGTTGGTGTGCATTAATAAATGCAGGTACTCAGTACGTCTTGATAGAGATATTCTCCGAGAATTTGACCCTAGCCTATTAACTAACTAACTAACTAAAGGTGAATTTTAAGTAATAATAATCCTACTAATCTAAAATATTTTTGGAACCCCAGGCTTGAATGTCTGTGGGGTAACTAGACAACGTACATGCAAAATCAGCTTTAGAGTGTGCCCTGGTGTTCCTTTTGGCAGGAGAAACCCCGTAAAGCCTACCAGCCTGACCTGCTTTCCGAGGTAGGCTTTAGCTCTGCTGGCAGACGTCTGTGTTTGAACCTGCGGGTCTGGAAGAAGCAGAGCTCCCGCTGAGCTTTAGAGTCCCACGGGTGTGGGGGGCACTGGTGGCAATCTGCGGTGTACCCGACACCTTCCCCGGGGCACTGCTCTCTTCAGAAACATCAGGAAAGTCAATCTAGAAAAGTTGTTTTATTTTTTTTTTAACCCATGAACGACTGATGTGGATGAAGCTACCTCAGTGCCCCCGGCTGTGTTTGAGCAGTCCCCCAGCAGCTCCTCGCTCGCGGCCAGGCAGCAGCAGCACAATTCCGGAGATCCTCCCAGCAGGTAGATGATCACAGAGCATTTTGTTGAATGCCCTGAATTAACGAGCACACGTAGAGCTACAGTGACTCACACTGCCCTGCCCAGTACTCGGACACTGTTGTTGCTGAGGAAATTCCCTTTTCCCCGTTGTTTTAGCACATCCCGTTCGTAGCCAGGTTTTTCTCTGTAGCCCTCCATCCTCTGCAGGAGAGAGGAGTCTGCACCCCTTTTTCACAGCCAGTCGCACCCGCAGACTTCCTGCTGTTGAATGGCATTTCCCAGAGGCTGTGCCAGAGGAGTAAATCCAAACCATGCCCCACTCACTGTCTTGAATGGAAGTTTTGTCTGCACTGGGGCTACAGGACCAGACCTTCAGTTAGTTGCAGGACTTTTCTTTTGTCTTAAAATACTCTATCTTTTGTACAAGGAGCTTCCTTTAAAATATAAGTCTAAAATCCTTACTTATGATGCCTAGCTAAATCCCATCAGTACAACTCTTTTTAAGCATAGTACATTTTAGTTTTGCTTTGTCAAATGATAAACTGCACTTCCAAACAATATTGGTGCAATTAACCTCATTTCTTTTATTGCTTTGTTTTGTCCGTGGCACTTGCATTGCAAATATAAAACTGAAAAATAAAATAAAAATTAAAGATTTCTTTAAAGTCTAACTACTGTATGGTTTGTTA
Organism: Rynchops niger; assembly: GCA_013400035.1. Lineage (NCBI taxonomy): Eukaryota > Metazoa > Chordata > Aves > Charadriiformes > Laridae > Rynchops > Rynchops niger. The sequence continues at coordinate 32,859 of VXBH01003666.1, forward strand.
CAAAACCAAACGTCAAAAGACTGTTTTCAAGAGAAGTTCGTTATTTCTTTTCTCCTTTTCTTTTTTCTTTGCCAAACTAATTTAAAGATTAATGCTAGAAATTAAAAAAAATTTGCCATATTTAGCTTTTGATATATTTATTTGTTTTAAAGTATGTGATAAACTTGATATTTTTCTGTAGTCTGTCCAAAGAAGGTACCAGAAAAGAAATTATGTGGAAGAAAGAAAATGGTATTAACCAAATATTCTTGAAGCTTATTTAAGATATTGATCCAACCAAAGATTTTTATTAATAAAGGGCTTATATTTTGTTAACTCTTGTTTCTGTTGTATTTTGACTTGCAGGAATGTCACTATTTTTAAAATTTGTATCTTATGGTAGCTTACTACGGTAGGGCCAAATCCTGCCTGATTGATTCTCGCAATAAGCGTTATGCCTGGGAGGAAGCGTGTACCAGATCAGGCCCACTGACTGCAATAGGACCGGGAGCGGGAATAAATCAAGCAGGATTCTGTCCGTACATCCTGTTGGAAAAAGTGTTCTTCCTCTCATTCCTTGGTAGCCCAAAAGATCCAGAAGAAAGCCAAACGTGAACTACCTATTCTGAAGAGAAATCTTAGGGGAGCTTCCTCGAAGGGAATTTTATCTGTAAATACTGATCCGGAAATATTCCCAACTTAATACTGACATTCCTGTAAATGGTAGAACTGTATCCTGAACACATACTTATCAGATTTTTTTCATTATTTGCTGAAATCATGAAATAGTAACAGTTGCTTATACTTTCTTTTGTACAGTAAATTGTTTGAAATGGGATTTTGTATATAAAAACTGTATTACTACTTAGATAACTATAAAACTCTTTCATGGAATCATTTTTTAAGAAAAGCAAATATATACTAAATCTGTTTTAGTTCTTTTTTTTTTTTTTTTTTTTCTTTGAACACTTATTTGAAATAAACTTAAATATGCAAGAGTTTCTCCTGTGGGACAGGTTCTGTTCCCATCCGGCCTTGTGCTCTGAGCGTCTAACTGAGTACCGTTAGATTTGAGAAGGACAGTCTCACGGTCTGCCTCCAACTGGATCCGCGATGCCCTTTCCAGTGCTCCTTGTGTAGTCAGGCAGCAGAGGCCAGAGCTGAGATTTGTTTGCAGGTCTTGACTACTTCATTTCGACACATCTTCCTAACAACGTAGAAGGTAAATCTTGCGTTCCAGCGGCTCTGGATGCGGACTTTGAGATCCAGCGAATCCCCCCTAAGATGCATCTGTCTCCATGAGCACAGCGGGAGGTTTGGCTTCTAGCACAGGCGTAGATCATAGACACTGAATATTAAGGGATGGATCGTATCCTGGGAGCTTTTATTTTCTTCTGACTTTAGTCTTAGGCAGTTAGCAGAAGGTAAGGTGTAAGAGCTTTCACTAAGACATTTGAAATGGGCTCACAATGAGGAAGAATGTTCTTTGGTTTCTTCATTTAAATTGAAAAATGTATTCGTTATTAAGAGAAAAATGAAATGGTAAAACTAAAGGAATGAAACGCAGGGATTCCTTCAATTGTGTCTTGATGAATGTAAGCCTGAAGGGAAGTAGCTCAGGCAGCAGAAAGGCTGCACTGTGTAGATGACATTTTTATTGCCTTGTGGGACCTCTACAAGCCAAGCTGGGCTCAGAACCTGACTCGCCATTTCCAATTTTTTCTCCTGGTCCCATTTAGCTGTTCTATGAGAAGGCAAAGCATGAGGCTCCATACCAATTCTCCCTTTCCAGCCAGAAAGTACTAATGCTCTAACTAGAAATTTAGTGAGAAGGTGGGAATTCAGTTCCAAGATAACAGATATGAAAACCAGAAGCAGGTAAATCACTGCCTAGTTGGTAACTGGTTTGGTTTTGTCAATGCTTAAAGACAAAATAGTAGATATGAGCCCGTTAGATATAAGATAATGCAAGGAAGAGATTTGCACTGCGGTTGTGGTACTTTCCATGAAAGTTGTTTTTCATATTTGTGATGCAAGTAGAAACAAGTTTTGTGTTTGCCAATAGCAAATTTGAGGCAGGATTATGCTAATAAGGATTCACTGGAAGAGGCAGGGGGGAAGATAACACAGAGAAGCAGGGATCTGGAAGTGACCAAGAAATAACTGACTATACCTCCATGTGTCTCACAGCTGCCTTATGGGCCAGGTTTGACAAAAGACAGCAATATTTGTATTTGTACAAATACAGGTGAATTTCATATTGGTTTGACGGTATCTCCGCAACATGCATTCAGCCTGTTCTTGGCATGCTTCTGCCACAAAATTATAAGTACAAAACCCCATTTCCCAGCCCTGCTTTGATCAAAGATTTAAAAAAAAAAGAAAAAGCCAAACCCCGATGTATCGATGTATTAAACAGAAAATCATTATGCTTTTTACTTTACATAGTCCAAGAGCAAACGCAGACACGAGTAGGAAAGATTACAGCTGGTAGTGGCTGCATCGCCCATTTTTGAACCATTGCTAAAACACGCTCTTCGCTTTTTGCTGCCCAGAGTTTGTGGCAAAGACACAACTTCAGTTGGCATCTGAGGAGGAGGAAATCGTACCCACCCTATTGTGTCGAGAGTACGAGTCTGAATCTTCTGGATTTCCATGTCATTGTGTTTCTAAGATACTGTCTTGCAAATATTTTGCAGTCTTAAATAGCTTAAGGGTGAATAAGTCTCAAGTCAAGGCACAGATACGTTTCTATTTTTAAACTCTCCGTGCTCTCTGGTCCTGAGCTGTAAATGATCTTTTTGGCTGTTGTGATTTCCAATAAGCAATAATAAAACAATTTACTTTTCATCTTGTTACCTCGGGAGTTTGAACACTCCTGAAGTTTTGTAGATCACTTGAGTCCATTTATATTTTCCTATGGAGTTTTCAGCGTAAACCACTTTTTTTTCCTTTTGCTGCTGAAGAAACTATGTCTTAAAATTTATATGGATTCCATTCAAATTCCAGTTCAATTCTTTTCGCGTTTGAGTACTATTTATTCCATGACCAAACACAATATGCCATTTTTAGTACAGCAGAGAAAAACTAAAGTTCCTTTTTTAACCTCCATCTTTTTTTAGCCCAACAGGCCTTTCTGAAGAAGAAACTAACCATTAATGTGGCTTCTTTTTAATTTTAAGCTCTTTCCTTAATTTTTAATACCATGCATGCCGCCTGATTCAAGGCCATCTGAAGCCAAAGAAAATATTTCCTTTTGACTCCCTTTGACTGCAGCGCACTTTGCACGAGACTAAGAATTGCTTATTGAATGATCGCTTCCACTTATAATAAAAATCAGTCAGACTTAGTCTACGGTGCTTTTATAACCCAGATTGTCAGCTAAAGCCAAAATACATTGATGCAGATGAGTTGTGCGAGCACTGAAGTTCAGAAAATCAAATTAGTAGGGCTCAGAAAATCAAAGGCATGATGGCACGGTCATGAACTTAGTTACACAAGTTTGACGGTTTTGAGGCCATAGCTTTCGTCTTGCTTAGTATCACCTGCGTGAGACAATTCATGCCAAAATGGGAAATGTGTGCATCACAATGCTCATGAGAAAAAGAATCGTAACCCAAAATATTTGGCAGAATGCTTGTGCTGAACAAAATTAAAAGCATATCAAAGTCTGATTTTCAGAGCAGGAGTTAAATGCAGGTAGTTAAGCAATCTTTCTTAGAGCAGGAGAAAAGGTTATTCCCTATTTTTATTTCTAAATGAAAAAAGAGTGGCCATCTTTTCCAGTTGAAATATAAGAGACGGAGGCTAGAGAAAAGTGCAAATGGGGAAGGGAGGAAGAAAAGGCTTTTGACTGATGTTCTCAGGTTCAAGTTATCTGGCAGATCAGCCACAGTTGTTTTTCTGGAAAGAGAAACACTCGTTTCCTAAGGCGAGCCCATCTTGTAAGTAGGTTATCAGGTAGCTTTTGCCAATGTTTTTCTAGTGATGTACAATCTCATCCTGCCAAGCGGTGCAATACTACTGGTCTTGTGTTCGGATGAAAGCTGGATGGCTTTGGTCCTTTGGAAGGAAATGAATGAAAACAGAGTAAGAAAGAGAAGAGACCTCTCCAAGCATCAGTGAGGACTTGGTGGCTTTGCCTTTTCCACTGACTGCAAATAATACCATGATCCTCGGCGATCAAAAATAAACAGTTCCTCTAGGAACACACTTATTTTTAACGTTGATCAGAATGATTAACAAACTCTCACACAGCTTCCAACATTGAAGTCGGGTCCCAGGTGGTACAAACCTTTTGGTTCTGTAGTAGGTGAGTCTCTCAAGGCCCGAAGGTGAGGTGCCGGTAAGTGGCTGAGATGCTGGTGCTGCCTCCCTTGAACCCAGACCATAGGGTTGCATCATCGCGGCGCAGTGCTCACCAGCATGGAATTCCCCTCTGTCCTGATAGGAGCATGTAATTAATCAGATGAGCAGCTCACATTTCTTAATGTATTAATCTTCAAAATACCTCTGTAGGTAAAGAAGGTAGGTAATTACAAGTTATTAACCATCAAGTGGGAAACCACCAAAATCCACAATCTGGTGGATTCTGGGCCACACTCCTAGAGTTCTTGAGGTATTTTACTCTACCCAGGAACAGTGAAAGTCCTGAGAGTAAATTAATGCGATTTCAGATACATCTTCCTGGCTTCAAAGAGGAAAAGAAGTCAAACAAAGAGTCAGTTCTGAAATTCTACTAAGCCTCTTCACGTTTGTCTTTTTGAATTTTACATCTGAAACCAAATTTCTCGGCATCTTTATGACACTTGTCTTTTAGCTCTGACCAGAGAGAGCTGTAGAGCTAAGCTGGTAATCATCTGTGTCTTCTTGTGGATAAGAAATGACGGTTAATCACTTCCAGGTTCAGGTACTCGGCAAAGATGTAACACAGGCTACTTTGTCCTTAAAAAGCCTCACTCCAAAATTGGTGAGGAACAGCAAAGCTGTACCTTTATATCTATATTTGAGACAGAGGAGAGGGTGAGCTTGGGTCTGATCTTATATTGCAAGTTAATTTTGGTTGTATCTTGAACAAGAGCTTCTCAAGAGAAAAGAAAATGCAGTAGGTGAATTTTTTGAGGGTAGGCAAATAAAGCTGTGGTGTAACTTACTTCCTTCTTCTAAAGTATACCAACTCTAAGGAAAATATATAAATGCCATAGATTGTATTATACTAATCCATTATTATCTCAGTGAGTCATGCTCCTTCATAGACTTTTCATCCCCCATGCAACAAGTTCCCATTATGTTTGTGGATGAAAATGAACTCCGAATTGTGGTTTAAGACTAATTTGTATCTGGTTCTGAGTAAAACAGTGTGGACTAGCTCAAATTAAAATGTTTCTTTAGAGAGCAGAAAATAATACTTCCTTCCCCCCTTCCCCCCCCCAGGAATCAAGGGAGGGGGATGACAAAACCAGATTTGCTTTCTTATTTATTATATCCAAATCCCTATGAGTAACTAACCTAGTCATATCCTGTGTCACTTAATGGTTGTATAAAGCTATTCACATTTTAAAAGGAAATGAGCACTCCAGATAATAACTGTACTGTGTTCAAGCAGACAAGGCACTCCCTCTCTAATCGGATTTGAAAAAACTTACACCTTCCAACTTCAGTGACGATTGAGATAATGACTCAGGCGGAAAATACTGTATTGGCACATTCTTGAAAGGAAGAACAAAAATCCACTGCTCTTTTCCTCTAATGGGTAATTCTACTGCCAGTCGTGGGTATCTAAGGTAATACTTGTTTTTAGGAAATGTATCCACCTCTCTTGGTTTGTCATTATCTCCAGTCACTGTAGTGGGCTCACAACACCTGAGTTTAACTCAGAAATCAAGCAAGTGTGGCCAGGCTCCTTCATTTATATTTATCAAAGCAAAACTTTAGTAACTCTGGCAGACATTTAGAGGCCAAGGGATTTTCTGGACTGTGAAGAGGCCACTCTGCAGGCAGAGACATGGCTGGGAAAAAGGTTGCCTTTTTCACACCACTTTCGTGACAATGACCAGGTCCAAAGCAGCGTCTCTTAATGAACAAAAGATTGCAGTTGGAAGATTCACACACAAAAAAAATCCCCACCGCTACTTTTTCAACTGCAATGCTGTGTAGCAGGCAACTGAGTGCTGCTGTACTCAGTAAATAAAGGAGAAAACCCACTTGCCTTAGGTGGGAGGATGAAGTCCTGTGCTATATAGCCCTATTTGCATGCTTGTAAGAAATACTTCCAAGTGGTGCAAACCAGTGCAAAATCGATCCATTTTCTGCAAAACAATTAATTTTAAGTTAGCCTAACCTTTTTATAGCTGCTCAGAATATTGTGTTTTCCAATGCAAAGAAGGAGACCGAAGAAAAACACTTCCATTTATTTTTCTATCGAAGAAAATAAATCTTAACGTGGTAAGTATTTACCTTTCCGTGGTTTTATTGGCCTTAGGAACTGGCAATGTAGCAGCTCAGGAAAACAAAGGACAAATTTATATACTCTTCAGAAATTAATTAGTAGTAACTTTCAAGCCTGGCAATCAGAACCGCTGGATTATTTCCCTGGATGAATAGCAACTTGCAGTTTGTATCTGAACTTTGCTTTGCTCTCCATCAGTCATAGATCCCACCGCTGCGCAATGGGGCATGGTCCCAGTATGGGTTTGAGAGTCACTGGGTCAGAGCAGGTTTTGGACTCACAAATTGCTTAGTTGCAGTGGCTCTTCACCACGCTAAGGGAGATATTTTGCCGTCAGACCCACACCGGTATTTCTGTGAGGCACTGTGGAAGACAGGTTTGTGGACATACCTCCGCATAAGTTAACAGGAGATTTGGCATCTCTGTATCATGTTCTGCGGGAGGTTTACCCTCAGGAGGAAACTGCTCAGAATAACTGCCTCACACAGCAATTCTAAGGTAACCTACAGAGAGCGGACACTTCCAGTGCTCTACAGGTCAGCGTAGTCTAGTTCCAGCAGGGACTGAATAGAATAGAAATAGAAAGGGCCCAAAAAGAGATCCAATGATCATTCACTAGTATTTGGGGAGGTTTTTTTATTTCCTCCCTAGCTTATTTCACAATGACATTCCTGTGCAGACAACCTCATTTTCCATTTCTCTCTTTTCCCAAGTGCAAAATTGATGTTGCAGAGCTTGAGTAATAAATACGGTTTAGAGGAATGAAATGTGCTGGCCTAATATATACACACAGCTTTATTGACATGTGAAATGTTTGTCTGAATGATTTCATACTTACATGGTATGATGAAAATTCACTACAAAAATAGGTAAAAAGTCAAGTCAGAGGTTTTTAGCTGGAGAAAATAAACAAAAGTCTACAATTTACCCTTCCCCTAAAGTTAAACTAACTTCTTCTGCCAACAATAACACAACGGAACTATATCAACAGAATTATATCAACACTTCTTCTGTTTCAATATTAAGTTCAAGCATCTGTTAACAACTTATTGCTTGTTGTTGTTGTTACTTGGCCAGATCTTTTATCTGTATACAACCTATTCATGCCGGAGTTCACTTTCTTTTCTATACTTATTTACTTTTCCCACACTCTGCTTCTAATTTTCTCTCTTTCACCACACAATAATTTGACATTTCTTATAGGCCCTTTTGTCATGGACAGTTTTCTCCTAGGATCCTGAGTCTCTTCACAAATAGTTTCTTTACTAGAGCACTTCTTTCTACACTAGACATTATAGCAACAGAGAGGTAATATCTGGCAACAGAAACATGGAGGGATCAATTCATTCACAAAAGAAGATGCCGAAACTGTCTTTGCTGAAAACATGCATTTTAGGATTTTGCAAACAGTGAATGAGAGGCATTGAATAAGTATATTAAGAAATTTTATGAAAATCAGTTTAGTCCCTGAAGGAATAAAAAAGCAAGCAACCAAGCAAACAAAAACCTGTTACTGCCCAATTCAGCTAGCAGGGAGGTGTTTGCATTTTTTTAATACTGCTCTTACCTTGAAAACAAAAAGGAAAAACTGAGATGCTCCTAATTCCCTTGAGAGAGAATGGCAGTTTCAATAAAAGAAGTGGAATATTGACTAGACCTCAAAAGAGAAACAATTTCTCAGCACTAAGACAGGGTTAAATATATCTTCTCTAAGCCAAGAAGTTTGTCCAACCTGTGTTTCAGAACTGTTAGGGACGAGAATTTTATGGGTTATTTGCTATTGAGTTGTCTGATAGGCTAGAAAAATTTTATCGGAGCATGCAACTAGAAAATGCATCCCATCACATTTCTTATTACTGGGTCCAAAAAGGAAGAACACCCCCTTCTCTAGCTGCAGGGCTTTTGAAAGCACCATGCAGTCCACCCACAGGGTGCACATCAGCATAAAGACTTCTCTTATCGCAATGCAATTGGCTTGAATTTTGACGCCACCTCCACTGTATAGCTATTCCCCTTTTCCTTCCGCTTGCTAAAAAACCAAACAAATACGCCTTTGACAATTCTACCTCCACCTTGACAATCAGCCCAGCCAATCTAATAACTACCATTAAGCAGCTTGTAAAGAAACAGCAGTAGAGCAGCAAGCGCTCCTTGACTTGATTCCAGTTTCTGCCTCTGAAGACACCTATTGACTATCTCTTCATCCCGCATAGCAACACCACCATCAAGTCTGTGAAGATATAGCCCTGATCCATTGAGTCTTTCACCTCTCTCTGCTCTGTAAAACCAGACAGGAGATCCCGCAGAAGCAAATCCTTTGCACCTTACAAACCCGGGAGCAGAGCTTCACCCTCACGTGACAGGACTGAACTAATAAGCAGTGATTTAAGCTTTAAACATATCAAAGATAAGCAAAGTACGTTGTAGCTCAGAACAAAAACAAAGAAGAAAAAAACATCTATTAACACCGGAAACTCTATCAGTGTGTGCAGCCCTTGCTGTGGGCCTCAGAAAGGAGAGAGATTTCTTTGAATACCTGCGCTACCATCTCTGATTTGAGCATGCCACATACTGGGCTGAAGTAGCTGTGTTGCAACCAGCATCTGAAATCGCAAGATTAGTTCTGGTGTGCCAGCAGCAGGCTACAAGCGCACCCCTTGTTAGTGAAGAGGCGCTGGCAGAAAAGAGAAGGCAAACTATTAATATTTACAGAAAGCTATTTGTCATATGAAGAGCAAGTTGTTTGACCGTGATGGAAAAAACAGTCACCGAAGGCAGACTCAGCAACTCGCACACATGTTAATGAGCACTAATAGCAAATTAGATTACATCAGAGGGATTGCAGTGCCTGCAGAAACTGTCAGACTTTTCCACAGCCCCATGGCAGATGAGAGTAGGATGCTAGAGCAATGAAGAAGGGATAGCCAGAAATGTATGTTGCCTTGGCTGGAAAACACAAAGCATCTTTCGAAGTTTCCATGCAAATGCATCTCAGTCACCCGTGGTTCAGCACAGCTGCATACATTTTACCAAAACGTTTACTATTCAGGGCTTTTTTGAGTCATGAACCCTTCCAAGCAACCTTTCAGCCACCCCACATTTATTCATGCAATATGACGGTGCAAAGACCCCGCAAAGGGCAGCCACGTGTTTCGCCGTTTCATGTCCACAGTCTCTAACCAGGTGTTTGTTGCCTGAATGCCCTGGCGACCGACACCTCACTGAAGGCTTGGCAGACATGAACCTGTTTTGCTCCTTCCCCTGCTCCTTCAGCGAAAACCATGAAGTCAAAAGGCTCAGTTTGAAACACTCCCAGGCTTCGAGCTCCCTCTGCAGTATTTTGCAAGTCTTGCCTCAAGAAACCCCTAACTTACTTAGGGACTGGATCATTCATAGCACTTTAATTTCTGGGAAACTTCCACTGAAATCTGAGCTGGCCTAATAAATCACTTCTATTAAGTTTTGTTCTGATGTGGAGCGGTTAAGATCTGTTGACCTTGGCAAATATTTTCTTTGCTAAAGCCCCGTGAACTGCTTTCAAAGGAAATAACTGGAGGAAAGCACGTTGCTCGGGTATTTCCATCTGTGAATGTGTCAAAGTAGAGTTAACGGGTCAGATTCAGACATAATAAAAGGGACTACTAAATCACTATGCCAGGCATTAGGAGGAAGTTTAAAAGCATTTAAGTGATGATTTATATCTTCAGTAAATGATGATTTGTATCTTTTAGTTCCACGTTTGTTACTAATTTAGACTCCCTTAAGAGTTACACTGATGTATGGAATCACTTTCACACCTCCTTGTGCTGAATCTGGCCGCTAAGTTCCTGTGGAACTACTAAAATCTTAGTTGATGTTGTTTTCAATTGCATGTCAAGGGACGGAGAATAAAGATATAAATTACACTGATTTAGACTTCCTTCATGTAGACTTGCCTCTGACTTCGGCCGGCTGCCATCACCAGGCACAAGCTATGCACCGCGTGATTTGGTTCCTCCTGTTCTGTAGAGTCATCTTCCTTGACAAAATTAAAATGAGGGTTTTATTTATATACTTCTTCTATTGTTACTAGGGCTTACATTTGCTTTCTAAATGAATCCACATGCTGCAAATATATTTCTCCTTGGCATCACACTACTCTTTTTATTAATCTTCTTTCCTTCAGTTTAAAGCAAATTCAGGACTGCAGAAAGAAAATACATCTCTGAGCCCACGGCTCACCTCAGCTCCAATTCTCTACCAATTCCTCTCACTATTTACTTTACCGTCAGACCCTGCAACAGGTTAATTCCCTCCAATTTGCAGCATTTAGGGACCACACAAAAATCTCTCTTTTCAACAGGTTTTTATATTTCACCTGAGAAACTGGGATTAACACGCATGTTAATTGCTTTTTCAGGTTGGTGTGGTTAGGTGCCTGTCACCTTTCCTGGATGAGGAACGTAACGGGGAGGGGGTGGTGAAGGAGGGTGATGGAAATCACAAATTTATTGTGAATTTTGGTGTTATCCAGATAAATTAAAAGAAAATATTGCTAATGCTATAGCAAAGGAAATAATTTTAAGGGACTGTTTACTTGGAGGAGATGAGGCTGCCCACTGTTCATATAACCTGGGAGGATTATACGGGAAACAAATCTTGTATTCAGTATTAAATATGTATTTTATCATTGTGCCTACTGCTGTGGATGCACAGATGGGCTTTGTGCACGTAGCCAGTTCCATACATTGGCTTTCTTGATCATGTGTAAGACTAGCTCTGTCTAACAGACTGAAACAGGATGCTGAAAATCTGGCGGTTTTATCTAAGGAGGGCTTGTGCCTGTGGGAGTTTTAGAAATGTTTTGGGAGTGGAGTTGTTCATGATGTTGGAACGCGAGACTGGGGAAGTAGATGCAGAAAACACTAACGCTTAAGCTCATGTATCTGAGATGGCAATCATTTTATGACGAGGACTGTAGGTCTATTTGAGTGTCGCACCATAAATACATTAGAGGCTGTACTGGAAATGGGGTAGCTTGGGGAGCCAACATGCCAGGTTCACAAAAGGAAGAAGGGAATTCCTGAACTACCTACACATGCTATGAAGAAAAAAAAGATTACATTTTTTCTGAACTTTGGGGAGCTAGAAAGGATGGGATGAACTTGGAACTTTCCCATTTAGGAGAAGTTCACCACCTTTCACCTTTTATAAAAATTGCCTTCAAAATAAAAGGAAGTAACATTTGCCCCACTTCTTCCCTTTGAAAGGTCAGGAGTTACTTCACGTCACAGTTAATCTTTGTGAGGAACGAAGCCCAGGCTGCAAGCCCTGTGTTTGCAAGGAAAGGCCAGGGGTCTCAGGCCACACACAGAGGGCAGAGGCCGCTTTCCCAGGCAGCTGCCAGGGAGGGACATGGAGTGAACAGCACCATCTCCTTGGGAGCTCTGGTCCGGCCTTTATTGTTCTTTGCCGAGCTAGTCCTTTCATCCTTGTACTTCCTTTTCCCCTTTTAAAAAAAAAAAAAAAAAAAAAAAAAAAAAAAAAAACAAAAAAAAAAACCAAACCCAAAACCTAACCCATGTACGCTTAGGTACCTCAAAAGAAGCCCAATAATTCTTATTGAGCGGGGAACTTAGGATTCCCCCAACTTAGAGCTCAGCTGAGGCGCCGAGACCCGGCCCTGCTCCACCTACAGCAGAGGACCGACCGCACCGAGCTTGGCTCCAACACACCGTTTGCGTTCGGCACCATTAAACAAACCCGTTCGCCCCCGAGGGCCTTTTGAGCACCGCGGGGTTCCTAAAACCTCAGCGGCGAGACCCACAGCCGGCCGTGACAGAAGCCCCTCCGCAGCCGCCATCTTGTGGCGGGCAGAAGGGAAGGCGCCGCCGCCGTCATGTGATTTCCGGGCAAGGCCGCCTCCGGCGCGGGGTCAGGGTCAGCGCTCCGCCATCGCGGCGGCGCCGGGGCCAGGCAGGGCCGGGTCGGGCCTCGTCTCCCCGCCCCTCCCCGTGCCCTCCGGCCTCCCGGGAAGTCTCCCTGTGAAAACAGGAACGCTAATCCGCCTGCGGAGGGCGGGGACGGGACTCCGCCAGCCTTCCCGCCCCGCCGGTGTCTCGCCCCGGGGCCTGGTTGTGGTTTGCGGTGTAGGCCTCGGCGCCATGGATCCGTTCTTGATTCTGCTGAACTCCTTTTCCTCGAGCTTGTCGGACGCTGAGCTTGATTCCCTGAAGTTTCTCTGCCGGAGGGAAATTTCGAAAAGGAGACTGGAGTCCGTGCGGAGCGGTAGGGATCTCTTTGGCATCCTCCTCGAGCAGCAGCTAATTGCAAGCGACAAGGTATCGTTTCTTGAAGAACTGTTTAAGAACATTAAAAGAGAAGACTTGGTCTCACAGCTAAAGCAGTTCGAAGAGGAAGGGGAAGTTAATGCTCCCGATGATCAACCAGATGCACACGAAAAACGTAGGTGGATTATTTTTTGTTTCATTTCCTCCCCTCCCCAGGCAACCCCAGTAAATCTGTAGGCAGCCCCCAGCTGCGGGTAAGCCGAGAGCGGACGCAGAGCAGGGCTGCCCTCGGTGCCTGCTGTAGCACAGCCCTCTGCTGAGGGTGTTTCCGCTACAAACTGCTGCACGGGGCTGTGTTGCACCCTGGAAACATACCACGAGGGCAGCGTATGCTGCAAACAGCTTTCCGGGGTGGAAACTTGTAATTTCTTCCGTTTATTTTTTTTTTTTTTTTTTTAATCGAATAGTACCTTGGAAATCCTGCTGTGTACTTGGGATTCCAGGTGTATCCAGTGGCTTTTCAGAACATGGTGTGACTTTCAGTAGTTGCAAAGCAGCAAAAGTGCTAACATTTTGCTAAAAAAACCCACCCCTAACTTAAAAATTTTCTCCTATTTCTTAGTAAATCCATCACTAACTTGATATATTTCTACTGTTTCAGGTCGTCAGAAGGTAGCTATTGAAGTCATATGTGATAATGTCGGGAAAGACTGGAAAATACTGATGCGAAAACTTGACATTTCTGAAGTTAAACTGGAAAGAATAGTGGCAGCCAATCCATATAACTTGCGTGAACAGTTTTATCAGTCGCTCCGAGAGTGGCAGAAGTGGAAGGGAAGAGATGCGAAGGTGGCTGACCTAATAAAAGCTCTTCGGGGCTGCAATATGAATTTGGTGGCAGACAAAGTTGAAAAGAAACTCTTGCAACTGAACGCTGAAACCAGGTGAAATCTGTATAACAACACTTCCCTATCCCACAGATACAGATGAAAAAAACTAAAAGTGCCTTCTAGTCTTCTGAACCAGAATCAATATCATTGCTTCCTGTTACTTATTCTGCCATTAATTTATGTGCGTTAATAGGCTGATTCGTGGTCAGATGAAGATTAACATAAAAACAAATGCCATTCAGGTAATGCCTTGTAGCTTGATGCTTCCTTGAAGAGATTTTTAACTTAAAAGACCTAAATTCCATTTGGTAGAAATTCTCACACTTTTGTTCTACTACCCACCTGAAAACAATATTTGCTGTACTCTTGTCTGGAAATACATCCATGGGACGCTCCTGAGGCAACTGTAATTTAAAATTTCGGGGGGGCGGGGGGGATTGGATATTTTTTATTTGTGTGCGCTGTTATAACTGCAGGGTGAAAGGCAAGGGTAGATCTCTTGGCTGTGTACTGGGGTTTGGTGGTTTTATTCATTAGCATAAGATAATATCTTCCATAATTTATCAAATACACTTGCTCTCCGTAAACGAATACTAAGACAACTGTAACCTCAGGCCCTAAGACTGCAGTGCAGGAGGGCTAGTAACTATTGTGGTGGCTTTTTCTTGGCAGAAAATTTGCCAGGTTGAAAATTAACCAGTCGAAATCAAATGTCTGTATCAAGTGCCTTCATCATCCTGAAGGAAGTGTCCTCTTGAAACTATCAAAGAAATTGTGTGAATCTCTCAGATGTTTACAGTATCTTTTTACCTCTGGGAATGTTTTAAGATTCTTTACTATTCCTTTTGTAACCTGTATCACAGAGTCCAGTCATGTCTGCTGGAAGTTGCAGCTCACCTCATAAGTATGCTGCAGTTATCTGTGCTCTTGGGTAACAAAAGTCTGTACTGTAACAAAAAAAAAAAAAAAAAAAAAAAACACCAAGAAAACAATTTGGTTTCTTTTTAGTGGAGAGGTGTGAAAGCCTACTGAATCAGTATGTGGTACTGACTTTTCCTCTGGTGATACCCAGCGAAGACCAGTTGTCTTTCGCCACAGTTTGTTCTCTTCAAAGGTCGCTCCAGATCCAGTTCCTCTTCCAAGTCCTCTGCAGTTTTTTAGTTCATTCCTGTTCCTTCACATTTTTTTTGGAAAGTGGTTGTAAGAAACTTGCAGAAGATTTATGAACTAGACCAGATTCAGTTTTCATCTTTAATTTGGAACAGACTTCGAAAAATGGCCTTCATACGTAACAAGACTGGAAAAATTGCACAAGCTTAAAGACATGCAGGGCTGTAGAGGCCTCTGGGGACTATCCCTTATGTGAGGGGGAAAAGTTCTCCAAAATCATTGTTGCTTGAATGAGTAGGACTGTTTGTTACTGCAAACGTCCGTCTAACTACATAAGTAGATACTTGAGAGGCTTCTTTTTTGCTACTGTACCTGTGTGACTTTTAGCTCCTTTCAGGTTCTTATTACATGGTGCCATTACTGTGAAGGCCAAGTGTCAGCACAAAATATACCACTACTCTGCATAAATGTTATGACATTGATAATTTTTTTCTAGTTTTTGTTGCAGTTGGCGCTCCTCGTTTAGAAGATGACACTTGAATACTTGACTGTAGTTAATGGAAACTGCTGTAAAGTGGACTTACCTTTTTATTAAGGTTTTCCCTTAAATGATTCGCAGAAGTATTTTTTTAATCATAGTATACTAAATATCAGGGATTGTATCCAAGCAAAGGAACAACGGGTAATACAGAAGTTTCCACCTGTCGGCCTTTTGGGCAGGTGCAGTTCTCTAAGTTCTCCAATACCTATCAGTATCGATTGTCAATTCCAGACTTCCAGTAGGAGATACAGTGCTGTGCCTCAGCTAAATGACTAGATCAAATGTTTCAGAGGGTTTTGTTTAATAGATACAGTCTTCGTTCTACAGTATGTAAAGAAAAGAATCACTACAGGCTCTTCATCCTCATGCCTCTAAGCAATCTTTGTGGGCAGAGTGGAGTAGAAGTGAAGATGAGTTTTGTTTGTGGTGAACCAGCTCTGCAGCAGTTCCAAGTTCAATTTGACCAGTAACATGTTTTTCTTGCCCACTTGTAATAAGTCTTCTGGTTCATCTAAGATACATTTATCTGGAATATGAAAAGTAGTGCACTGCCTACTGGATATAACCAGGATATTTTAAGAATAAGTAGGAATAACTTATTAGTTCTAGCCAAGCACTCATCAGCTACAAGCAATATTCTGCCTCAGAAGATAAAAAATCTTGTTCCTTTAAGGATTCGTGCATACTGGATGTTTTACTGTGTATGAAAACAATGACCTAGACTGCATCAATCCGTTCAGTACCTCAGGGCCAATTTAAAACTGTTTTTATTAGAGATTAAAAAGTTGATGACGTGAGAACAAAATCAAGCGGAACAAAATGGAACAAAGGGAATAAAAACTTTTTATTGGGAGGAGGGGTAAGGGAAAAGGGTGCAATTTGAAATGTGTTGTGATCCAGTTAGCAATCTTCTTATTTTCAAATTAAGTATGTTGGACTCAAATATACATATTTTTATAAATTGAATTCAGTTTTTATATTGTATAATTTTGTGCACATTTCATTAAAAAATACTTCCTTAAAAACAAAATAAATGGAACTGGGTTTTTTTATGTTACAGGATTGTTGTCTATGATGATCTCTAATTGGGGGAAGATAAAAACGTTAAGGACCGTTTTAAAGCAAGGAGTGACGCTAAATTGGTGTTATGTTACCAATGTCCTTCTTGGAACATTAAAAAAAAAAGGGGGGGAGGGGGGCAAAAAGCTTTGTTACTGAATTTCTCAGAAGTGCTAAAAAGGCTATAGTTTTCCTAGCAGGAATAGCATTTGAATGCTGTCACTCAGAGAGGTATAAAAGGAAAAAAAATTCTCTGCGAGCCCTCAGGAGCCTAAAATTGAGTGGCAGCGCAGCATGTGCATGGGATATAGGCCTTCTGTGAGTAAGTGCCTTGCGACTGTTTTCTCTGCCAGTCGTACTGTGGTAAGGAGGTTGCATTTGTTTTATAATTAATTAAAAACACAGCTTATAGCTTATTCTAAACCTGTTCAGGCTTTTAGAAGATGTGTTCAGAACTCAAATTGATAGAGGCGTCTGTGAAACATATAGTGGCACTGAAGCGTTCACGCACACTTAAAGCTTTAAATGCGTAAGACAAGTAACTTGACCCATTTTATCAAATTCTCTATGATACTCTGCAAGAGTTCCTCCCTGTGAGGAATTAATAAAACCTTTCAGTCACTTGAGAGTCTTGTTTCCTTGCAGCCTTGACAAAACAACACATTAAAGCATGCTGAGAGTCAAAAGTGTCGTCTCGGGAGAATTCTCAGTTTTGGAGGATTGTTTTTTCATGTCGCTTCACAGTCCCTTTTGGTACTTGCTGCTGTGTCCTATGATTTTGGACAATACCAATCATATATTGCATATTAAGTTTAGGTTTCGGGTTTTTTTAATTACATTGTTTTCATTACTGAGTTAATTTTTCTAGACTTTTAATTAAAATTCCTCTTATACAAATTGGTTGCCATGAATATTTCAAACGCAATGCTTTGTTTTCCTTTTTCTTCATTCCCCAGACACAAGCAGCTGTATTTCCTCCAGCCTTTGTTTCCGTCCTAACATAATTGGCTACTTTATGAAATCTAATTGTTTCATTTAATTGTCTAACACAAAAAGCTTAGTAACACATGCTGCATCTCCGAGCTCTCTCTGCCACTCAGCATGTTCTTAATTCAGCTTTTTGGTTGAGTATTTTTCAATTTCATTTTATTTCTATCACTGTCTTTGTTTCTTTCACAATTATTAAAAGGTGGTTTGTGCTATTCTTCCCGTTCCCTGCATGGATCACGTATGTCCTTAAATGTGTTCCAGCATGGAAAATGTTTTTCTGAGTTGTTTTTGATTTATTACTTTTTTCTTCTGCCACTGTTTTTATTGCAAGGATGCACTGGTAGAATTCCGGAAACTAGTTCACAGTTTTAAATGTATACCATAAAATTAGGAATTGTGGGGGTGAGATGAGGGGTAGGGGAAGGAGTTTCAAGTAAAGGTTCAAGAGCTTGGAAAGAGTCAATCTTCGTCTTTGTGAAAATGTTTGTAGCTGAGGATTACTTAACATTACGAGGGTGTGTTGCAATGGGTCCTGGGAATGGTAGGTTTAGAGCAAAGGAAGCACAGCTTTACTCAGCTGCTGGGAAAGCACAGATTAGTGCGGGCTTCTGCGTGGGAATCTGCATGGAATAAATTTACAGGCACTCTTAATGATTACATAGGCACAAGTTTCATCCACAGGGCTATTGCTGCTACTGTTTCATTCTTGAGCGCGTTATGCATTCATGTCTTAAAACAGACTAAAAATAAAATAACAACAGATTTGTTCTTGTAAAATTTGATGTAATATACACAATTAAAATATCTTAAGTTGGTAATACTTATTGAGCTTAAATTCGGTAATTACGGTGCTTAGATCAGTGTTGGAAGTTGAAAGCTTTTTCATCGTTTTCCAAATATGCCGTGTGGATGGTAATGTATCTTCCCTTGCTTTCAGCTTGGGGTTTAGTGTCTCAAAAGAAAAGGGTAATGCTGTGTTTCTGGCGGGTCACACTACTTAAAACAGCTTTCAAAGTAACCAGCTATTGTAGCCACATTAAGGTTTTTGTATGTATTCTCTAAGACTCTGAAGACATTGCTATATAAAAAATAACATCTGTGAAAGAGGTTTTGAGGATTACATCTCCAATACAATGCAGTAAGTACCTTTGCTAAGGAAAACAGCTTCGTGTCAACCTTGTATGTCTGATGTTTCAAAAAGTTATCAAACTGGCATTTTGATTTACTTCGTAGTGTTCAAGCCTTCAGACCAGGCTCCTGTGCTCTTTGAAGCTACAGAGAGAAAATAGGACCGTTGTCATCAGAGATGTAAAAAACATCCAACTGGGATTTTCTGTTGGCATTTTAATTACAGGTAAGCCTGGTTTTATAGAACTTTTACATAAAGCAATAACCTTGCAATTAAAATGTTGACAATTTTTGTAATGTTGTTTTCTTTTCCACTTCTTAATTCCATTATTCCTATTGATCTCAGCAGGACTATTAACTTCAGAAAATAATTGGCAGAATTTAGTAAGTCTAACTTTTAAAAGGGCTTTAACAGCTATTTCACAAGTGCATGCACTACCTGCGGCAAAGATTTGTCCGAAGGGATACATCAAAAGGGATGCCTGAAGACTGCATTTCTGTCCAAGAGTTAAGTGATTTTTGTCTGCAAACCTGATACCAGATTTGTACAGTGAGCATATAAACTGTGAGAAAGGTTTGGTATAAAAATTAAGCTACAGAACTTTCCTTGTCGTTAATGCCTTGAGATTTTGAGTATTCACAGGCTCTTCACTTTAGAGTTCCACTCAAAGTTAGCTCATCTTTTTACCATTCTTTTTCAGAATTGTACTATTTGTTTTTAAAAGTAGAATATTTTCTTTAAGGAACAGGTTCCCACATCTGTTAAATAAAAAAGGACTAAATATGTGAACAATTGAGCTAAATGCTTATCTCTTTNTCGCTTCAAGGCATATTGCCAAATTTAAAAAAAAAAAAAAGTTGCAGAGAAAAGATGAATTAAAAGGGTGCAGCACCTGGCAGGTCTGGGCCCATGGTTTCTGGGATCTAAATCCTACATTTTATTATTTTTTTTTCTTTTGTTATGCTCATTGTGAGCAGAATTTAGTCACAGCTTCCCGACTGTAAAGTCCCTAACGTGGGAAACCCTGGATAGCCTGAATTACCCCCAAAGCCATTATTCCCATGACAACCGCCGTGCCCGGCAGTGCATGGGGCATGTGGCTGCAGCACGCTACCTTCTGGCTATCCCAGCCAGCGGAATAATGTTTGGAAGCTGGTACTAATTGAGAGATTTGCTGCAGTCTCCCGTTGGTGTCAAAAAATCCAAGCTCCAAGTGTCAAATGAAATTTCTTGACTGAATTCTCTCCGTTTGGTTCCCCTGCCCCGTTGGGACAAGGAGAGCGAGAGAACGCAGGGCTAGAGATTAAGAAATTTACTTTCAACATTTTTCTAACCACCAGTTTAGCACATGGAGCTTTCATTTCTGTATTCAGCTTGAACAGTAAGATTCAAACTTGTGTGTCTAATTGCATGTTTGTGCATGAAGTAGCTAATATATATGCAGATGAATTAAATCTAATTAGAGCTAAAGCCAACAGAGTGTACATTTCTAGCTAACGGCTACTTGCAGCTCTGTTCCATACCACCTAAATAAGTTATTCACTGTGGACCTGCTCATACAATCTTCTGTAAAATGTACTCTACTTTTTACAAAAAAATAGCACTTTGATGCTGAAGAACTTCCTATCTCCGTAGAGTAGGTGTGGTTCTTTAAATCAAAACGTCAAATTCCATATCTGGTCTGGAAATTTTGAGGGATATTAACAGTTATGGTACATCTTAGATGACTGTATTTATTAAGGCCCTTCAGTCTGTGCAGTGTTTTTTTCCTTCCCGGAATTTCGTATTCACCAGCAGTCCCACCTGGATTCCCTTCCCTTTATTCAGGAGACCGAATGAGACCAAATGCGTGAATAAGAATTTAAACCCCTTAGTTCATGTTAGATGAACAAAATAAAACAGTAATATGAGTAAGTACCTTAATGTGAGCAAGAGGCGTGCACAAACCATGGACTCTGACGGTAAGAGTAACTCTGGGGGGGGTCCCCTCATTCTCCATCCTGCATTCAGTACCTGAATAAAATGCTGGAGAAGGAAGGTGTCCAAACCCCATCGGTGCTGAGCCAAGATCCCAAACAGTCCTTGACCTCCTCGACATACGTAACTGGTGCTTGTGCTCCCTACAGCCTCGGTGGGTAACTAAACGCAGGTGGAGCATGGCACAGGGTACTCTGATCATGATTTTCTCCCTAGGACTATCTCCTCCTTTCTCCTCTGTTGCTTATAGCGGGAATGGACATGGGAATCCTCGTCAGAGTGAGAAATCCTCAGCCCTAGAAATTCTGGATTCTCCAGTAATCATTTCTACCAGATGAGCTACCAAGTAAGGACCAGATCATTTTGCAGCTTGAAAGCCAAAGAGATTTCACCTGTCTTTACTTCTGTGAATTAAGGTTTGCAGAAGTCTCTAGACCAACAGTCTCAAAGCAGATACCATCGCAAAACCAGCTGGAGTACTTAACCAATTTTAGTATCAATCAAGACCTTTTGGAAATCCTGGGTTTGCTTTCGCACATAATGTAATGCCACTGGTTGTGCATTTCCTCGGTTAGCATTCTTACTGTTTTGTAGAGGAATATTATTAGGGATACTTGCATTTAGGTTGAACTGAATTTTTTAAGGGTGACTTTTAATAATTGGTGACTCAAATAGGGTTGTGCCATGTCTTCTGCCAGAAGAGGCCTCACCTCTGATGTGACATCAAGTCTGATGTCTGTTGCTCAGGTCTGAGTTGTGGGGAGCTCAATTTGTTTTGCGAGGTCTGAGAAGTTCCCGCAGGCTAATTCAGAGGAACTAGGGAAAGAATTATGGAGAAATTAGATCACAGTTTCTCTTATTTAAACGGTACCTGAAGTGCCCTATAGGCTTGTCCCATTTTCTTCTTTAAAGGTTACTTTCATCCCTTATCTCCCTCCCTCAAACTCATCCCCCACACATCGTTAAATGTTGAACAATTATAACACACAAGCCTGAGGGAGGACAAACGCTTGTTTTCTGAGTGGTTTGAAGAGGACTTTGACATTTCTCGAATCGTCCCTAGTTATTCAGACAGACGGTTCCTGTGGTTTTTAATGTATTCAAATAGGATACGACAACCTCAGAGAGGGAGAAATGGGCACGGATGGAATTGCCACAGTACTTGTAAGCAGGTAGGGGACATCCTGTTTTTGAAACATTATCATGTCAAATGTTGCAGCAGCAGTGGCAGCTTCCTGGTTTTTCCATGCCAAGAGAAGTAACGGGGAGCTGCTGGCTGAAGAACGCTGCCAGCTTCTTTCGGTCACGTATTTTGGTACTACAAAGGTGGCATTATTAAAGGCAGACAAAAAAAAAAACTCTAATCATGCAACCAAACTGAAGTCTAGGAGCTGAAAAAACCTTCCGTTGTGCACTCATCAACCAGGAACTAATTGGTGTCCGTATACGCCAGCTTTTCTGCAGTATTTTGGCTGCAAACCGAGACAGGTAAGAGATGCTGTCTCTATGAACACTTAAATTTTGGGAGTCAAGAACCTTCCCCATTGCTCCCGCTGGACGCCCTGACCTTTCTGCAGAATGTGTGATAAAGCAACCCAATCCAGCCAAACATCGCTGGATTTGGTACCTAAAACTTTAAATTGTACTGTAGATTTTTTTGCTGTCATAAAATTTGAAAATTCTGTTTACAGCAAAAACCCGGTACTGCGGAACTTATTTTTGTTGTATCACTTGTACTGAATATTCCCCTTTTAGCTGAATATCCGTGGATATGTAGCAGGTAAATACTTCTGCATTTGTATATGTTGTAAATATATATTGGAATCAAACTTGTGCTGTGTTATTTTGGTGAAAGGAAACTGTACGGTTTTATTATGGGAGACAAAGAAAGCGTTGGACGTGAAAATGACGTGCCTCCCAAATCCTGATATGCTTGTGTATATGTTTATATACACACACATCTCCCTCCATGCGTATATAGCCTGTGTATACGTATGCATACATACACACACCCTTAAGTAAAGTTATTTGATAAAATCTAGTAAAACAAGATTTTCCTGACAGGGCTATTTCTCAATACCGTTTCTTAAATTTACGTCTCTCACTGTAAAGAAATACATCCCTATGACAATCTCCAGGAGCAGCCCTAGTTTTGCTAGAAACAACTGTGTTGTATTTCTGGGACAACACTAAACATTAAATACAAATTCAGGGCCAGCTGCTGCATCTTCAAGAGGCAGAGCAAAAGTGATTTTAAGCCATTGTTTTAATCTCACAGATTTAAATGCAAGAGTTGGCTTAATTCCTAGTATACGTTAGAGCGGTCATCAGTTACAATAATTTTCAACGTTTTCCTTCAATCTAATATTTTGGGTCAATGCAAGAGCTGTGATGCTGTTTTCTTCCCTGTTCCTTCTGCTCTTGCAGGCAGCAGCTTGTAGACACCAAAAAGAAAAGATTCAACAGGCACAGCGCGGTTTAGAAACGATCTGCCTGACCACAGTGAATGGAAGACTCCTTCCCTCTCGTTCTGCGTGCACTTTCATGGTGCCCCTAACTGATTACGGCAAAAGATGGGTGAGCCCCTGTCAATTCAGTCCTTGGCTTCACAGGTAAAAACTACAAAGAACGAGTTCGCGCCAAATTCCTCGATGGCTTTTGTGGCAAAGGCAACAGTTCACTAGACCGAAACCACCAAATTAATCTCACCTTGGCTAGACTTAATATTTCACATTCATATGTGAAGAAATGTTAATGATTCCTGGAAGTTTTAGGCATCCGCACTTAAAATTGTTTAAAGGAAAAAGGAAAGTTAGAAGTTTATTTAGATTTGCGAGAGGATCTGACCTGTATTTGGAGCACTGACTGACTGATTGATTGTAACACGAAAGGAAAAAGTGACCAATATTCCTCCGGCTCTTTGTGCAAAAGCTTAAGTGTATTGTGGCAGCTTAACTTACAGGCCTAAGCCAGAACCTGATCATGAGTCAATATTTGTGTTGACTCTTTTAAATGTGAATTACAATGCAAACAGATGGTACGGGTCAAAGGGTCTTTAATACGAACCGTGTTCAGGAGAACAAGGAATTTAGCTTTGAAATAAATCATTCGCCCTCCTTGTTACGGCACAGATGAACAACGTCAAGTCTGCTATTTTTTTCATTTATGAGTTATTACCCTTTATAATTTACATGTGGCTTTTAAACATTTCCTAAATGGTTTTTTGTTTGTTTTTTTTTTATTCTCGCTTGTGAAAAAGTCACAAGACTTTTTCAGCTTTTGTCCACCTTCCTAGAAATAATGATTTCTTAACCAAGAGCAGGGAGAGGACTACCTTTCATACCCTTTTCTCGTCTTTTTTTCTCTTGCAAGCTACAGGCTGTGTAATCTTACTTTCAGCAGCTAGATTGTAAATGGCTTTTTATTTAATAACTGCCAGCATTAATTACGTGTAATTTGACGAAAGCTATGTAAATACCTCCGTACAAAGGAACAAAGCATTCAGGCAAAGAGAAAAAGGCAAAAAGAAAACTCAAGTGACTCAGATATTATTTTGGCATAATAATGGACAAATCGTTTGTTGGTAGCTAAGATGAGTCAAAGGAATACATGTGAAGACCTGGCACATGACTAGACTGGCACAAGACTACACGTGAAGAACGGCAGCTGAGGACACGCTGGGTCAAACCTCAGGTGAAGATAAACACGCTCCTGTAAGATGCTCGAACTCCAAGGAGTGACCCACAGGAATGGGTCAAGAAGCACAACCTGCTTTATATAAAGTGTGACTCCAGTTAGAGCAGGCAATGGGAACCGTGGTGGTGCCCGTGCTCACAAACGGCCATATGAGGGGCAGGAGTCCGTTTTCACTGTTAGCCCTGCTATCAGCGCTGCCATCTCCGCAGGATGCCACTCTGCCGTGAGCTTCTGTACACACCACCGTAGTGTGGGTACTGCTGCACGCACAAAGCCCAGCCTCATCTGGCACCTGGCACTTGTGGGTTTGGGCCAGACAGAAAGCCGTGTTATGCCAATATCAAACAGGAGGTTGAAATAATTACTTATGGCAGCACTAGCTTCAGTTTCCAATGTAAGTACTGCTCAGTAGTAGCTCTCTGAAGCTGCATATGTCTTGCTCTGTTCTTAACAACAGATTTTTTTTTTTTTTTTCTAGAAGGGGATGCAGAAATTGGCCGTTTCAGTTGTATAATTGCAAAATTATACGCCGGGTTATCTTAGCAGCACTAAAATTATAATTTCAGACTGGAACCCTGAAACTGCCTTTCTTTAAAGGAAATGTGAATCCAGCGGTAGAGATAACCCGTGCAAGCAGGGCGGCGCAGAGGCAGGTACTGCTCCTGTTGACGTTAGAGAGGATGCTGCTGGCATCCTGCCTTCTCCGTCAGGCACTGCTGGTTCTCCTCCCCGCTGCACCTCTCACCCAGGTCGCGTGCTGCGCGCTCTGGGCTTACAGATTTGCAGGGAATTTTGCTCAAAGTCATGGCATTTCTTTAAAAGCTAAGGATGAGAGCACTTGCAGCTCTCTTGGCTTATATGTTGACAGGCATGCGCTACCTTCCATGTATTTGTTAGTTCAACATCAGGGTAGGGTAGACTTTACGGCACAAGGTATACTGCTGAAAGGTAAGGACAAACCAATAGAGAAGCAAGCAGGGAAGGAATTTACTTAAAAAGAACCTATGATAACTTTACAAAAGAGGAGGGGGCCCACTTACTATGTTTCCATTATTTTTCTTAGTATTTGTTTCAAGTTCACTTGAGCACTGTTCCCAAAGGTCTTGGTTTTCTTCCTCGGGCAAAAGTAGAGTTCCTTTTTCTAAAGTATTGTCTATTTTCCCTGAAGGTTCTCTTCTGACTCTGATTGCTTTTAAATGTCACTCTGTTGCTTAGGGCTACTCATAGGTGGGCTGAGCTGAATGTTTACCATTAAATGGCTTATACCTAGACTTATTTTCCATGTTAGATCCTGACCTAATAACCTTCTTCTCAAAATGCCGAAGGTGAAATTTAGTTTTAAATTACTTGCTTGCCTAGGCAGAATTGCTATTAATCAGAGCAGGAAAATAATACCGGGAAATTAACTTTGATAGCAGTATAATAACTTGGCTTAGTTAAAAACTGGCTGGATGGCCGTGCCCAGGAGTTGTGATTAATGGGGTGAAATCCTCTTGGTGGCCGGTCACCAGTGGTGTCCCTCAGGGCTCAGCTTTGGGGCCGGTTTTGTTTAATATCTTTATCAATGATCTGTATGAGGGGATTGAGTGCACCCTCAGTAAGTTCGCAGATGACACCAAACCAGGTGGGAGGGTTGATCTGCTGGAGGGTGGGAAGGCTCTACAGAGGGACCTGGACAGGCTGGATCCATGGGCCAAGGCCAACTGTAGGAGGTTTAATAAGGCCAAGTGCCGGGTCCTGCATTTTCGGTCCCAACAACCCCAAGCAACGCTACAGGCTTGGGGAAGAGTGGCTGGAAAGCTGCCCGGCAGAAAAGGACCTGGGGGTGCTGGTGGACGGGCAGCTTAACGTGAGCCAGCAGTGTGCCCAGGTGGCCAAGAAGGCCAACAGCCTTCTGGCTTGTATCAGGACTAGCGTGGCCAGCAGGAGCAGGGAAGTGATGGTGCCTCTGTACTGGGCACTGGTGAGGCCTCACCTCGAGTGCTGTGTTCAGTTCTGGGCCCCGCTGTACAAGAGGGACATCGAAGTGCTGGAGCGTGTCCAGAGGAGAGCTACCAGGCTGGTGAGGGGTCTGGAGACCAGGTCATATGAGGAGAGGCTGAGGGAGCTGGGCATGTTCAGCTTGGAGAAGAGGAGGCTGAGGGGAGACCTCATTGCCCTCTACAACTCCCTGAAAGGAGGGTGGAGAGAGGTGGGGGTTGGCCTCTTCTCCCAGGTGAGTAATGACAGGAGCAGAGGGAATGGTCTGAAGCTGCGGCAGGGGAGGTTTAGGTTAGATATTAGGAGGAATGACTTTACTGACAGAGTGGTCAGGCACTGGGACAGCCTGCCCAGGGAGGGGGTTGAGTCCCCATCCCTAGAGGTGTTGAAGAAACGTCTAGATGTGGCACTTCAGGGCATGCTCTAGTGGCAGAGATTGTAGGCTGTTTGATTGGACTCAATGATCTTAAAGGTTCTTTCCAACCATGAAGATTCTGTGATTCTGTAATACACCATTATCTATTGGCAGACAATTTCACCTGTGCCTTAGGATCACCTTGAAACTGGGAATGTTTTTTTTGGTAAAACACATTGCTGCCATTCCAAGTTTCCATAGTTTTTAGAATTTGTATCTGTTGCAGTTTTCTTTATTACTTCATTTTGAGGCCGTGTTGTTTTTTAATCACCATCTCAGCCAATTAATGGTAGCAAATTAATATTTTTAGTAAATACGGTGAAGACAGTGGGGAGTTCTCAAATGGTAAAAATAAGCATTTAACTTGTGCACATAAACCAATGATTCACTGAAAGCATTATTTGCATTGTCATTTGCCTATAAGCTGAAACTGCTTGCACAGAAAAATCATTTTGCCTTGTTTACACCCATAAGAATTCGGGCCTGATACCTTAACAAAATTATTATCTTCACATACACAGGTTAGTATTTCAATTCAGCATGCATCTGAATAATGAAGATAGCGATTGCTGCATACAACTTCATGCGGGCAATGTGCATGTAATGAAAGGTATGTTATCACTTGAAATCTAGCCAGTTAAGGATTAAAAATAGGCTAACGTGCTATATGAGTTCTCTTTATTTTTAAATGCTGTTCTCTACTTTACAGTAATATGAAGGTCTAATAATAGAGGATCCTGAGTACATAGAAATCATGGTCCGATTTGCTTAGTGCCTACCCCAAAGCCACTTGAAAACAGTAGGAGCCTCTGCAGAGCAGCCAAAGTGAAAATAAACTTCTTTTTACCCCTCAAATGCCGATTTACAGGAACAGAAGTGTTACTTCCCAGGCAAATCCTTTTTGCTCTAGTCAGACTATTTATAAAGCTGATTGCATGTATTATTAAAATAATACAAGCCTTTATATTTTTTTTCTCTTAACAGGTCTCAAAACGTTCTAAAAGCTGGAGCCTCAATTTTGAAACGATCCATGTAGAAACCAATTCCTGTTCTCTCTTGGAGTCTTGTGAAATAAACAGGTGAAAGGCTCAGTATCTACAGAGCTCGCCCTGGGATCAGTGCATGCGTAGACAAGGCGTTTTGGGAAAAAAATAACATAATTCTTTTTTCTAGGTAATTGATTTTTTTACATATCCTGATAGATTGCCATGGTTCTGAAGCTATAGGCTCCAGACTTGCAAATACAGTAACTTAATTCCAGACCAGTTAAAATTAACAAGACAGACAAATCTTGGGCTGCTGAATCCAAAGCAATGGAGCCGATAACGGCACTGCTTATTTCTATGGACATCCACATTCATTTTACTTGCTTTCCTACAAACAAGTTCTGCTGTTTCTTGCACGTATCCAGCATCCCAGCCCAGATTCATCTCACGCTGGTTTAGACATCTAACAGTGACTCCCACGGCAGGAGTCCGGCTGCCTTAGGCTGCCGCTGTAGTCAATGAGAAGAGACAAGCATCTTGAGCGGGTGATTCATGGACCACACCAAAGATCTGAATCACTCCCATGGAGCGGCTCTCTCGCTCCACTGATTACAGAGGCAACGCGGGTAAATGGGTTCATGATGTAGGTGGTCAGCCAGGTGGAATGTATCCAAACCTGTTCTAGTTAGTCAGGAGCTGCATTATCACAGCTGGTTCTGAATTCTTGACTCCAGACAGTTTCTTCTTCCGATATTATTCACAACTATGTCACATGAATCTGGCCTTTCCTAAAAGTATTCTTTAAAAAACCCCACATAGCTAAACAATGTGCAACCCTATTGTCCTGAACTTATAACCGAATGTACTTTCAGTATAGTTAAAAAAAAAACTATCTGAAGTTGTGCTGAAAGCAGGACATTCACTTAGTGTAGACTATGTTTGCATTAGATATTAGAGGTGTATTTCACTCAAGATTGAAATAAATGATACTTTGCTTTAGAAATTCTTTTTTGCTCAGGGGGATTTCTGCTGCTGTAAATCCATACAAAAAAGACAACAGCTGCAACAATTCTGAGCTGCAAATTGCACAACTGAAGCTGAAACTAAGCTGAAAACCTTTTCGAGTTCAGTGCATTTGGACTTGAGTGGGCTTATGTGGCTTTGCAGGAATAGCAGCTAAATTTGGAAAATATTTATGTCATTGACATAGGGTATGATTCCCATTAAAATGAATCGTCTACGTTTATTTGGTCTCTTAAGAGCTTTCTGCATGTCTTCGCTTTCCTGTGTGTTTTGTGCAGACTTTTCTTCCTATCAGATGCAGTACATCCAAAGTCTGATTTGATTTACACCTGCTTAAATCTGACATAGATCCCCGTAGACCCATATTATATAAATAAAATGTTGATGTAAAGAAGAAGTGTGTCAAGGCATGGTTTCTACAAGTCATGGCTTCTGTTGCCGAAGGGCTGACACATTTACTAGTGCACTTATCTTTATACATGGGCATAACCATTAATTACCTCCGTCCTCTTCTTTATAGGCCACCTTCTCGCCTCTTCCCCTCTTGTTCCTTCTCCCTCAGGCAAAGCGTCTCCTCTGTCTAGCAACCTCTGGAGACATTTGTTACGGTAACAGAATAGTCCAGGTCACGTCTATCTACTGACAAAAGAATAATCAGCGCTGTTGGCAAAAATCCTGTTCTTTCATCTGTTCATTTTGGTATGAAATGCCTGAAACGTGTTCAAAATGCATTTTGCTGATAAGTCATTAAGTCATCTATAAAGGACAAGGAGTAAATAAGGTACTGTCGGCTCGATTCAGAAGGAAAAAAAAAAATGCGTAGGCGCTCTTGGACTATTTTCAGCGGAGGTTTTGTGCTAGCGTAGGGTGGCTTTGAGGCTCACAAAGGAAATTTCAGTACAAATGAACCATGAAGCACTCTGTGGGCAGAGAAAGCAGCGGATGCGAGCCTGGGCTGCTGGGAAGTGAACAGAGGAGCGCTTTACTCCTTCACCTTCTGGTGAGAAGCTCTTGCTCGCAGGGAGCGGGTGGCAGCAGGTGTTTGTCCTCAGAGCCCCGCTGCCGACAGGGAAGGCAGCTTGGAACGGCCGGACCCTGACACCGACACCTCACCCTGCAAAACTTGCTGGCAGGAAGAGGTTGTTGTTTTGCTGAGCTTGGATAAACATTAGGATCTAATTTATCATGTGACAGGAAAGGAAAGCTGCCCTTTTTTTGGTTGGTTTTTTTTTTTTTTTTTTTCCTCCTCCCTGTCTTTAACAGCTTTTGTTTGAATTTCATCACGTGGATTCTAGGTGCAAAGAGATATTTAACCTGGGGCTCTGAACTGATTACTTTGCTGTCAGCTGATTTAGAGTATGGCTCTTTCTGGACATGTCTACAAGGGCGACGTTTCACTAAATGACACGGACAGGGAGCCAGACCTCTTGCTGAACTTACAAAAGAAATATCATACTCATTTAGTTAAAAAGCCCTCAGCTGATAGTGCTTATAATGTATACGGTATATCATGGGTTATAGGCCCAGGAGGAAGAAAAAAGGCAACTGTTTTCCTTGTACTACAAAGTAAATAGGAATGCTGAAAAATATTTTGGTGTTTTGCAGTAAACACCTAGGAGTTCTCCTGACTTTATTATTTCATGTGTATTATGTGCGACGCAGAGCGTTATGCAAAGAACTGATTATTCAGTCATGTTTGTGGTATTTGAAGCGCTGACCCTACAATGATCCGCTCTGGGCTAGGGTGGACTGCACACGGGGATAACAGTATGGCTTCAAAATCAGGCCTTTCAGATATTTTTGAGGCATTGCAGAAATTCTGCTGCATCCACAGTCTGGGCTTTGAGTGTAACGTTCACAAAGCAAGGTGCCTAACGAAGGTATTTGCAGTATGACATGTGGGAGGCATATTCCTTAATTAGGATATTCTGGATTCAAGTTCCCTCCTGGACTGAGCCATCCTTTTGGGCATGAATAAAATACCGAGCTCTTTATACATGAGGAGACAGCGCCTCCCTTTTATATAGCAGACATTTATATGCCATGGGAACGCGGTTCGCACCTGAGGCTGAAACCCATTTCTCAAGAAAGTACCTAACCACTGACATTTCCATTTCTCCTCTGAAAGTTGTGTTGGGAGCGATACGTGGTTTGAAGGTGACAAAGATAAAGGTGACAGCTCCTTGAGGCAGAGGAGGGTCTACAGCTAAAGCCGCTTAGGTGGGAAGTCCAACCGCAGACATGAGGAGCTGGGAAAGCTGAATGTGAGCGTGTTTGTGCCTTGTTAACAAACTGGTTGAAGTGAAGATTAATATACGGAATTCATATTTATTCTCCACTTCAGAATTGTGTGGAAGGTTATTTCCTTTCATAACAAAGCATGACTATAGTCGCCACAACTGTTTTTTATTTTATTTTAACCATTTAAGGACAAAGCAAAACTTAATTTCAAAAGAAAAAACAACCTCATTCCAAGTCATCCAAAATGGAGAGAAAAGGTAATGACATCTTTTAGGATCTAGGTGAATACTGAGGTTCACTTATTAATTTATTCCACATAACCTGGCTCAGGATCAGTTAATCTGACTGGATGTATTGCAGCATCCAATCTGATAGAGATTATCAACTCTGTGCCTATTATGGTGTTTAACATTTTGCTTTTGCATTCACAAAGTCTCCATTTGACTCGTATGTTAAACGCAAATCAAATCAGGCCAGATGCTTTCTACTAACGTTATTAGGTTTCATTTTTTATGTGTGATGAGTTGAAGTGAAATTGCGTTTGTTCATGCAGATGTAAATTCCACTTTATTTTTCAGCCTTGTTTTGGTTTTGCTTGAACATGTTGTTCTGAAGATGTTACCTTGACAGCTCCTCAGACTGAAGTCCACAGAAGTGGTGCAGCAAAAGTAACCACGACGAAAGGTGAGGATTTTGCCTTTCCTGGCATGCACTTGAATTCTGATGTGGAAGGACTTCCTCAACTTGCAACATTGGGTAGGCAGAGGCAGGTCAAACAGTTTCAGCACATTTGAACTCTGACTCCCTAAGGATGAGGACAAAATAATGAGCACTATCCTATCAGTGAAGATATCTCATGACTCCACTGCCCTCACCACCACAGCTGACACACCTGAGAAACACACTTACAGGGAACAAAAATTCAGACCTCAGAGCGTAGGAAGGTGCAAGACACAACCTATAAGCTCTGCAGTGGAGATCTCCGCTGTGATGCTGGAACTGTTCATTGCTTGTCAACTAGTGGCAGGAAAAAAACCTTGAATCTCCCAAAAACTTACTATAATTTTTTAAAATGTTTTTCAGTTTTTAAAGTCTCGCTTTACTAGACTGGTATCAATTTGACTTAGTTATATTTTTATATTACCTTGCTGAATATTGCATAACAGAGGAAGGAAAGAATTATCTGAAATCCTAGTCAGAGAGGTAAGGAAATACTATCTCTCCTTTTCTGCCAATACATTTTCATTCTATGTATTTGTGATCATGCTTAGAAAACTGGGTTTGTTTTTCACTTGCATAGGAAGAGTTTAAGTATTTTCACTTTTTTTAAAAAGCGGGTCAAGCTGGCAGCGTATTTTTGCTTTCTTTAAAGAATCAGACAAAATCAGCACCTCTTGTCTATAAGGAATACAGTCATCGATGAATTGTGAGCTACGGGAGACAATTTTGTTGGTGCAGGTAAAGACAAAGAGAGAGTTTGGGGCAATGAAATAGAAACATTTACCTGTAGGAATGTGCTTAGAAATAAAGAGCTGATTATGTTCAAGATAATCTTCAGGACCTAGTTTTAAGCATTAAGTAACTGCCTTTGTTTGACCCCAGAAATACGTTGATGTGTTTCTTAAGTATGGCCCACGTTCTGCTGACAGTTCTACATTGATGCTAATTATGTGAAAGAAACCCCCAGTGTGGGTTAAACCCTCAGTAGCAGGTTGAAGGAAAAGACCAGGTGAATGATGCTTTCCTTCCTCCCCTCCCACTCATTTTAAGTAGTTTAAGTTAAAATCGAAGCCTAGAAGTTTCTAAATATATCAATATAAATATATCAAAGCTTGTAAGTAATAGCATTGAGCTATGCTGAGACTATTTGACAACACAGGTTAATTCATAACATTGGGAGGTTTCCTCAGGAATAGCAGAATTGATTTTGGAAATTTTTTTGCTACTCTCTGTATATTGAAAAGTCAGATCTCAGTATTTATGCTATTACACTTAAATAGTGTTTTACTCAGCGTTAAACCTGTGCTAACCAGTATTTGGCAAAACTTGTGATTTGAATGTCCCTCGTAATACTTGATTTTTTCCTTAAAGTTCCAGCTCCCAGAGTTGTGTGATTATATCAGAAACTTCAAAAGGGAAAAAAAAAAATCTTAGACCTCATGGCTGTAGAGAAAAAGCTTAAAAATGTAATCTGAATTCACCCTAAAGCTCAACTACCAAAGGAAAAGAACACAATATAGTAAATTTGTAATTGTAAAGATTTTTGTATTTGGGGGAAGGATGAGTGACTCATTAATGATCCTTTCTATCCAGCGCTAGGTGTCGATATGTTGTATTTACAAATTAAGCGTCATGTAATCCAGTCACAAATCTGCACATCCTTCAGTGCCAGGACTGCTGCTTTTTGGCACGACCTGCCTCTCTCTGCGTAATTGGCCCTTGATGCTTTTCACTCTGAAAAAGCAAGAAGAGGGTCTAAAAAGCAAATGCTCTGTTCATAGTGGTAACACAAATGGAAGAGAGAAAAGATAATTTTTTTTTTTCTGAGCTTTGCCTACAAACTCCAACCTTACTCAGGTGCATGTAAAAAGCTATAGAAACAGGCTCATACAGGAACAGAGTAAAAGCAAGCGGAAAATTTTTATATGCTGTTTTGGAAACAGATTACAAAGGGAAAAAATGGAGTTATTTTGTCAGTGCAGCCCAAGCCAGTTTCCTGTGGAGAATAAGCGATGACGGCGAAGTCACCCCTCGCTGGAGCTGTGCTGAGGACATGGTGGCACCGCTTCCTCACAGGGCGAGGCGGGAGAAGCCTTCGTTGCCCACACCAAGTCTTCAGACAGCACATACGTGGATGAATTATGGCAGCAGATGGCTTGTTACACCACTTCAACTGTTCGCTGTGTCCCACAGACTCACACAGGTGTTGGCTCCTCCGGTGGCTTTACTCACCACACCGCCATTAGTTACACCGTTTAATTGGTTAAACCCATCACCTCACAGCTCTGTGAGGCATAAGGCTTGCACACAGGGCTCACCACCAGCCGAACGGACGCTGCAAGGGTGCAGGTGGAAGGCACTGTCCGCCGGCTGAGGCCCGGGGAGCAGCTCAAGGACGAGAGGGTGGGCTGAGATGATGGGAGCGGGCTGAGGGATCGGGGCAGGGCCCAGCTCCTGCCCAGCGGGCGATGCCTGTATGCAGGAGCGGGCAGACCCGCCTGGCAGGGCCCTGCCGCGACACGCAGGCCCCGGGAAGGACTGTGATTGCCGGGGCGACTCTGGCACAGGCAGCGCTGATGACTCCCGTCCTGCCCTGTTGCTCAGCCCCACAGCGAGCACGCCTCCTACCCCGGGGCTCTGCTCCGGAGACGCGGCAGGCCCTCCTTTCGGGCGGGCACCCGTGGGCGGCGGGAGTGTCGCTTGCCGGGGAAGGGAACGGGCGCTCGCCAGGGCCTCCGCGGGGGAGCGGGTCTCGAACCCGCAGCCCTGAAGGAGCGCCCAAGCCTCCCCGCGCGGTGCATTCTGGATCCCGCACTGATTTATGCAGGAGCCGCAGAGGGCGCCGGGAGAAGCGGGAGGCGGCGGCGACGCTGGCGCGGCGGGTCGGGGGCCGGCGGCGATCGGGGCTCTCCCCAGCGCGCAGGCCTTTGCCGCCCCCTCGGGCCGCGGTACCGTCGTCGCGGGACGCGGCGGCACTTAACCCGGCCTGAGCCGGCCCATCGCCGGCCACCACAGACGTGGAGGCGGCGGCGGGCGGAGCCGAGCCGGGCCCGGCCCGGAGGGACGCGAGTCCTCCCGCCGCGGGGGAGCCTGCCCCGCCGTTCGGTAGGGAGGGCCCTCACGGTGTAGGGGCCTCCGCGGCCGGGCTCGCTCCTCCGGGGCAGCGCTGAGCCGCAGCCGGCTGTGTGCGGGCTGCGGGGCCGCGCTCCCGGCGCCGCTGGGGCCTCTGGCGGGGAGGGAGGGAGGCCCGGCCCGGCGCTCCCCGTGAGGGGAGGCGGGGGTGGGGGAGAAGGGGGTGAGCAGACAAGCCCCATCTCCGCGGCCAGCAGCTTTGTTTGTCGGGCCCTGCCGTGGGGAAAAGGAGCGGCGAGACCCGGGCGGGCGAGGTGCCGGTGCCCCCGGCTCTCTTCGGGGCCTTCCTCGCTCGCTTCTGCTTCCCGGGCGCTGCCTCCCTTCTCGGCGGGTTTCTTTCACCCCCCTCGGCTGGATATCGCCGGTTCCGGAGCATCGCCGGTGGGACCCGGCAGGGGCGAGAGCGAGTGGAGGATTAGTGCAGAGGAAACAACAGGTCTCCCTTCTCGCCTTCTAAAGCGATACCAGCGCCTTGCTCTTGGGATTATAAATGTTTGAACTAAGACCCAGGAAACTGGAAGGAGAGCCTCCCGTTGGAATTAACAGAAGAGGAAAGAAGGGAGGCTTTTCCAAATCCTTTACGAGAAAGCTCATGCCGTTTTCCCATGCTGTCCACGCTCTCTTTAATAATGCGATTGTGACCTGAGTGGAATTTATGAGCGATGAACTATTGAAGCTTGTTGCACCACTGCATCGGACTACATTTTTTATTATTTTTTTTTTTTCCTCAGCACATGATTCCCCCATGCCAGCTGTTTCAGGACCTATGGGCCAGTAATAGAGGGATGGGAAGCTGAGACAGTTTCTTTTCACATTCTTCTGTTCTGGGGACTTGGCTAGTTAGCTGAAGCTGCTGCTGCTTTTTACCGGATCTGCTCTTTTCTCAGCAGGTTTACTTGTTTTCATGTGCACGGGGTGTTTCAATTAAACAGACATTGGACTAGAGCTGAATGGATGCTTTGCAATCCGAAAGGTTTTTGGGGGTAACAAAAAACTACTAAAAACAGAGAAGAACTGGTACTGCAGGAAACCTGGAGCCTGTTTTCCAAGCCTTTATAGTTTATTGAGCAAGGTAAATAATGTAGTGGTGTTGAAAATACAGGGCTTATGGTAATCATGCATGAAAATGTTATAAATCACTTCAGGCTGTCCAAGTCTTTCAAGGGATTGAGAGGTCCCACTGTAAAGGCTCAGAGTAAGTTTAACTGTTCTTTAAAATAAGTGTGAAATTTAAGGCTAAGAACAAACTTTGTGGTACCTGAGAGATTGAAAGAACTATTTTTTTTCTGATCTGCCTTACGTTCTTGTAGGTTTGTGATGTTGAGAGAGGCGGTCTGAAGAGCTTTAGAAGCCTTAGTGATTCAGTGAGAGTTTGCAGTAATTATATTAGGGTTTTTTTTCCATGCTTTTAAAAAACCTGATGCCTTAGCTTCTTGTAAGGATCTGTTGGGGTGTCTTAAAAGTCTTTTCAATTTAACAATACTACAGTGTTTACATTTGCATTGTTAATTATATTCGTACTCTGCCTTGAATTATTTTTGCTTACTTTTACTTTTGTTATCCACAGTGACAGCTGCTACCACTTCATAATGATATTTTTGCTTTTTATCTTCCTTTACATGTATATCTCCTGAATTGGACTATGTGGATTTACCACTAATTTACATGCATCGCTTTTACCATAGACACAGCCAGCATAAGCTCACAGTACTGTTTTAGATACTATCTTTGTATGTTTCAAGTGTTAAAAGCAGCAGATAATGATTCTTAAAATGTGCAGTGTAATCACTTACTGGTTTAAGTGTATAATTTTTGGTGGCGTGCTGCATGCCTTATCTTTGTTTTTTTAAAGATCTCAGCAGCAGTTTACTCTTAACAAAAATATAAATCCATTAAAATGACATCACAGTTTGAAACATAGCTGTAAAAATCTGGTTTTGCAAGAAGTCACAAGATTCTCATTATGAAGTGATGCCTTGATTAAATTGATTGTATACCTTTTCTCCTGCAGTCTTAATGAAATAGTGGCAAACACTAAGGTGTTGGCAACCTTTGCTGATGCTATCATTGGGAAAGCTGAGTTGGTATTATGGGTAGTATCCAAAGTTCCTATGCTTATCCTGTTTAGATTTGTTTGACGTTAAATTTATGGTCTTTGTTTTGTCTTATTTTGTTTCAAGATGATGTGTGAGGTGATGCCAACCATCAGTGAGGCAGAGATTCCCTCTGGGGGAAATGGAGGCCATGGTTCAGGTTCCCCGTTACAGTCAGATGCTGATTCCCATTTTGAGCAATTAATGGTATCCATGTTGGAAGAAAGGGATCGCCTTCTGGAAACACTAAGAGAAACTCAGGAGACGCTAGCATTGACCCAGGGCAAGCTTCATGAAGTTGGTCATGAGAGAGATTCCTTGCAGAGACAGCTCAATACTGCGCTTCCACAGGTATGGACATTTTGAAAGGAAGGTATCTTTCGATAATTTTTGTATTCTTTGTGGGCTTTTTTGTTGGCTTTTTGCATATTTAATTTACTGAAGAGTCAGGTTATGTTAGGGGAAGGACAGTCTGGCTCAGTACTTTACTGAAGTATCTGTTGGTGCTTGCTCACTTTGAGAAAGACACAAAAGCAAGGTGAGCAGGGAACATCAGTCTTTTCCCTCCAATATGCTTTCCCAGTTTCTGCCATTTCTTTGGCATAGCTCGAGCTTGAAGTCTTATCTACATCCTTTTGTTTTATAGAACTTGATGGACTTTCTTCTGTCACTAGTATTTTTTAATGTTGTTTCTAACCGGCTGATTCACTCACATGCTTAAGAATTACACGCAGGCCATTCTGGGAAAGAAAGCAGGCCTTTCTCATACCGTTATGGACTTTGGTGTAAAAACTTGAAAAGTTTAGGACTTGTCATGGCAGTGTAGAAGTCTGAATGTGTTGTTTAACTCATATAGTTTCTTTTGGACAGTTGGGATTTTTTTGTTTTTTTAGGAGCTACTAACTGACTTCTGGAGGATGCAGTGTACCAATATATGGCCTGTAGCGCTCCATGTGTTATGTAGGGCAGTAGCATGTAGTTAGGAAAGGTGATTGGTGTCTACAGAACTTGTTTTTTATCCATCCTAGTTAAAAGGGATACAACTGAACTTTGAACGCTTTGAAAAGCATTTGACTGTAGGCAAAGCAGAGGCCGCTTTCAGGTGTTGGTTAACTGTTGATAGCCTTAAACTTTCTAGCATGGTCGGTTGTTGTCCCAAGCATGTCATGATGATGTTATACTTGCATACGTTATTCCAAGAATGCTTACTGTTTTTACAAATGTTTATGTAAGCTTAAATATTTTGGTTCCTGTTTATACACTTTAAACCAGTAGTTTTAAACCCTTCTGTTTCTACTGCTCTCATTATAATGTAATCACCGTATGACTCTTGGTATGGTAATTGGTACTGGCAATTACTCAGGGATAGAAACTAAAAAGTAACACATGTTAATCTAGTTGTGTTACAATGGTATGATGGAGATCAGGAAGGGGATGTTTTCAACCTTTGCTGCTCCCTGTGTTAAATCATGTGCTGCAGGCAAAAATCATTCTTTGTGTTTTGTTTTTTTTTTTTGTGTAATAATTGTGGCTTCTCTTTAGCCTCTATTTCAGGTCTGCTACATTAATGGATGCCATTAACCAATCGTATCATCTGTAAACTGTTATACTTGAATTTGTGGATAAGTAGAATCACCAAAGCTCTAAACTGTACTGTTCCTCTTTTCAGTTCTCAGCTTTCCTTCCTAAATCTAGTAAGCTACTTACACGTAAACATTTCTCTCTAAACATTTCTAAAAGATTAATGCAGTTAAAAAAAACAATTCCCACTTTCAAGAATGTCATAATTGTATGGTTTCATGTGAAATCTGTAGGAAGGCAAGTCTCATGGTTCAGTTGAGAGAGAAATTTTAGTGCAATTTTATATAAATATATAGCACTATAGATTGCTGTTGAAAAATACTGCTGTCGTGGTGTGAAACCTATGCGACTTTTGTCCTCAGTGGTGCTTAAGCTGCAAAGATTGTGGAAGGTGACGATTGATGATGCCTTCAAAGGTCAAAAATACTTTATTGTTTTTGCTGCAATCAGGAATAACTTCTGTATTTGACAAGTTTTTGTTGTTATGGTGAAGATTCAGTTACTTCATAGGTGTAAATTTCTGATGAGGTGAAAAGATGTGGGTTGTTTTTTTAAAAATTGTAGTAAGTGTTCACTAGGAAAACTTTGCGGTGACTGTAATATTTGAAACTATTCAAACTTTTTTGTTAAGTATTTCAAGCTGAGCATTCTTTTGAACCTCCTGCCTCAAATGACTCGTTGTTTAGCTGTGGATTTCAAGGAGGGGTTGAAGCAGGATAACTTTAAATTTACTGACAACCGTGTTGTATTTTTTCAGGAAAGAAGGGATTTAGTAGTCCACATTTTTTTGATTTTTTTTTTTTTTTTATCATAGTTGTTGTTTTCAATTTAGTAGAAAGAGATGTGAAGATCAGTTTACCTAGTTGTAGAAATACTGGTATAACTGCATGAATTACTAAATCACTGTGTAACCAATGTATTATTTGTCCCTCAGACTTGGCATGTAGCTTGTAACACGTCTTTGCAGCTGATTTTGGAATACTTCTATCTTAAGGAGTATTGAATTGAATTGTTTGTATGTACACTTTACCTGTTTCATATATTTAGCTGAATCAGCCAGTTAGACCATTCTGATAACTGATGGAAACTCCTTGTGTAATAGAAGGAATGCCAGATTGACTTTTTCTATACCAAAACAACTTTGCTGGTTTTAGTATGAAGACTAAAGAACTATAAAGATCTTTCAGAGAAGTAGACTTTTCTAGTGTACTTGTAGTGTGGTAGTCAGCTAGTAATTTAAAGACATCGGTTCTAGCTCACATAAACCCGAAACAGCTATTTAAAGTAAGGAGACTTTTGTTCTGGGTGTCTAATTCACAGAGAGCAGAGCTTTCTACTCTTACATAGATGTGCTTTATCTGTTCCATTTACACAGAGTAAAACTGACAAGTTTTTCTTGTATGGACAGCTGGAAATGAAATACATCAACATTGTCTTGATAAAATAACTGGATTCTTGGCAATGCTTTTTGTTTTCTGGGAGTTACCCTCTATTACATATTACCCTAGTCAAACTGTACTCTGACCTTGGAAATTGAACTTGATGAAATCAAGTTGCCGTGCAAGAACTTTAAATTTATTCTTCCTAGAATTTTTCATGGAAAAAATGAAAATTAACTGTACTTTGAGAATTCAGAGAACTGTTACTTTTCATGTAAACACATTCAATTATGATTTAATTATGGTCAGAAGAATAACTCTTCTCTGTTATTTTTCATGCCCTTAATGTGTCTTCTAGAGTGTATTCTATAAAATTCAAGGTTAGTGTGCTTAAAATTTCTAAGTTAATCTGTGAAACATACAGGATGCTACTGCATTTAAAAGTTAAATTTTGAACTTAAGGTAGTTGAGGTCCAAGTGACTACGGTTCTTGCTATGAAGGTGTTGCAGGCTAGGGTTCATTTTGCTGGTAGAATTTGATGTGGAAATTTCTGTAAATAGCAAGAAGATGGTTGTTTTAGATGGAGAAGACTAGAGTTGAATTTACAGGGACTCTGGTACCTAGCACAAGTAAAAGCATAGTTGACGAATGCCACAGGATGACAATTTTGATATGTATTTTAAGAGTTTTATAAGCTGATGTACAAACATTATGCTTCTGTAAGACAGAAACATTCTTACGAAGATCCATCTTAAAATTGCGCTTCTAATCTTCTGGTCTTAAATTTATCATACTTTCTTTTCATTTCTATGCAAGGTAAGTAAAACAAAAGAAGTTTTTTCTGTATTTGTGATGGTCCTGTTCAGAATTTCTGTATTCAGCAATGTATATATAGGGGTAGATGAGAACTTCCTGTCAAAGGCTGTGAGTGTCTGTGTGTAAATATATTGTAATGTGGAATAAAAGCTGCCTATAACTTTGGTTTGGCTTCAGCTTTACTAGGTTGCCCATCACATCTTAATTTAAAGTGAGTCCATGGCAGGCTGTCTTTAGTTGCTCTCTATCCATAGTAAATATTTTATTGCTACTGCACACTTCAGTTAAAAATAGTGTGTGATCGTTTATATTTGTATTCAGGTAAATTCAGGCATGTCCCTATAGAATGATCTTCCTTAGACCATCTCAGAAATACTGTTTGATGTCTCACACAAGAAATACCTAAACGCTTGGTCAGAAAACTGCCCTGTTATTGTTTTATAATGATGAACTTAAGGATCTAGTTGCCATTTTAATAATGGTGTTACTTGGATTTCCTCCAGACAAGTTTTCAATAATACAGGATGTCATAGATGTAGAAGGGAGGTTTTGAATTGTACATAATCTGAAGAACACAGTTGCAAAAAGTACATTAAGTAAAGGGCTTGCCAAACTTTGCAGCAGCTGAGATTTCCTTAACATTTTAAGTGCAATTCCATTTACAGTATCCACAACTGTTCAGCCTTGTGGTGATGTAGCTTATATTTCTTGCTCTAGCAAGATGTGGTACTGACTTCTAAATAAAAGACATTAATCTCAGCAGAGCCATGTGTCCAGAAATGATAAAGATCCAAAAGGATTTCAGATGTGCAAATGTCTGTCCGAGCAGACATGTCCTCCGTTTCTCATCCCGTTCTGGCAGCAAAGATGGACATGAGTCTGTCTGTTGCGTTTTGACAACTGTAATTTTAGTCTCGTCTATGTAGAGTTTCAGTTGCTAAATTTTACTTGGCTTTTACTGTTAGTAAATTACTAAATAGATTTGTCTTTACACTAAGTCAGTTAGAGATGGGAGTTAGTGTTCAGAATTCTTCCCTGACCATATCAATAAACCTTAACTTCCCTAACATTTATTTCTTTATAAGGCATAGAAACAGACAACTTCTGTCCAAAACCCTCAGAATATGAAGTTACCTGAAAGTATGCTCTACGACTGGGCAAAAAGAGCAGTAGCTATGCTTAAATAATGTAGTCGAGTATATCGAGGACTACAATCTAGCGTTTGTTCTGACTTCTTAGTTTCTCATTTAAATATGTTTGGGTGAGTTTGTTTATTGAAACATCCCATCCCTGCAGCAGACATCTGCTTGCCTATTGTTAGCAACTTGCTGTTTATACTGTGCTTTTAATTTAGGTTATCTTGATTATAAATAAACCTTTTAGCTAGATTAACTTTAGAATGAAATTTAGGTTTTCTTGTATTTGAGGATGAATGTTAGTGCTGTTATGATGTCCCAGCAGTCCCTTTAATAAAAAGATTTTATGAAGTCTAAACCTATTGTTTTAATTTTCCGTACTTTATTTGTAGGAACAATGTTTTGGTGGCTACGCAGAAATGCTTTTTGGTTGTTTTTAATAGTGGATGTAGCCCCGAAAGATGAGCTGGTGATTATTTTTTCCTACTCTTCTGTTACTGTGTACAAATGTCTGATAATGAGTTTATTAATGTTTGGTGGGCTGCAGTCTAACAAGCAGGCTGTATATAAGCTTGGGTGAAAAGAGCTATAAAGGAAACAAGCTGTTTTAAAAATATATGGTATATTTAGAACCAGGTGAACTTCACATATATTTATTCATCTATGCTAACTTGCTTGTAGCCTCTGGTACAGCAGGTGGTGTGTATTTTGGTATTCTGAGGATTCTTCGTCTGCAAGCTCTTCTATTTTTCTCCGTTCTTTTTAGGAGTATAACTAAAAACTACGTTAAAGATGTTTGTTAGCAACACTTAAAGATTCAGTTTGTCTACGTAGTTGCAGTTTCCGCCTAGATCTTTTAAAAAAAAAAAAAAAAAAAAAAAAGAACCTCTTGGATTTTTTTTTTTCAAGATAAATAAGAATTAAAAATGTAATTCCCTCCCCCGCTTCCCCTTACAAGTTCTTAATGTTTTAACATCCAGTGGCCTGTGGCTTTGGTTTCTCCTTTCTGGTACTTTTTTAGGAGAGGTGGATGTTGGTTTTACTCACTATAGGATTTGGCGTTAGAACTAAGAGTACACATTTGTTTGTGTTTTGATATATGTAGATCCCTTATAGTTAACAATGTTGTCAGAGAACTTGAATTTTTGGAGAGAACGTTTCAGCTATCTATTAGTAATTTTGGGTTGCTCTTTCTAAGTTAGCACTGCATCCAAGAACTCAACTAATATACCTCACACTAACTTAACGTTGGCTTTTTATTAGTTTTCCTGCTTGAAAGAAATATGATAGAGGTCTTCATGTAAGCTACTTCTAGCAATTTAGGCAGCTTAAGTCACTTTAAGTATGTAAGGCTGACTGGTATCTGTTGACATATATTAGAAAATACTTATCATAATCTCCTGCGCATATGT
The DNA here is from genome assembly GCA_013400035.1 of Rynchops niger. Classification (NCBI taxonomy): domain Eukaryota; kingdom Metazoa; phylum Chordata; class Aves; order Charadriiformes; family Laridae; genus Rynchops; species Rynchops niger. The sequence continues at coordinate 75,862 of VXBH01003666.1, forward strand.
ATCTCAAGCTACAAATACTGAGAAAGGATAAATTTGCATTGTGTGCGTCAGGTAATCTGGGTGTTCATCATTTTCCAAGTGTATTTTATTGTAAGCCTGCCTGTGGATTCTCCAAGTGTAAATGGGGAAATGTGTGGCAATTCTTGCCAGGAAAAATGTTTTCACATTCTCCAGGCTGAAGGAAGAATGATTATTTTGCTGTCCAGTGGAGTGAGTTTTTTATTCAACTTGACTTTTTCACGGGAGCGCTTGGAAATACTGTTTCTGCATTTTGTAAACCCCAGATAATTGTGTAGTGAGCTGAATACGTATCTGTATATTGCTTGAGGAGATGGCTCTCCTAGTTCATCTATTCAGAATTGGAGGAGAACTGCGGTTACAATACTTGTGAAAGTCAATGCTCAGTTTCCTTCTGATATGTTGTTTTCCTTTAGGTTCTCTGTAAATTGATGTGAATAGTTGGTTAACTTGGTTTTTGCCTATGACCTTTATCTATTTCAGACTTTACTTTGGGTTTTGTAAAAACTTTGCTCTACTGAAAATCATCTCTCTCCCTTTTAGTCGGTATGACAAGGCTCTGGGGCCTGTTCCTACAGTGTCCGGTGTTGTAGCATTTTTAAGAAGAAAAGCTTTGTTGCTTAATCTTCTCTTCTGCTATTCCATGGTGGAACGGAATCTTCTCTTCTTCTATTCCATGGCCTTGAACTTTGCTGAGATGTTTATGTTCATGTCTACTTGGGGTATAGTTTTTGAGGATGGTAGTGAAAATCTTAATGGGAATACAATTTTGGTTGCATTTGAAATAGACTATGACTTTTGATGGGTACATATGAATAAGAACAGTCAACATATCTTTTCCTGTAGTTCATCTGTTTTATGGTTATGTTTTCAGAAATAGAAATGTTTAGAAATAGTATTTTGTTTTAGAACTTCCATGAAGTGCTCCAAGATTCCTTAATGGAAAGATCCTTACACTACCAGTATTAGGCATAATCAGATACCATCAGGACAGATCTTAAACAAGGACCATCCCTTGTTTAAAGGGTCACATGGAAAAAAAGCTTGAAAAATTTGATGTGAATGTCCTAGTTTTGTTGAGGAGAAAAAAGAACTTCCACTTGGAAAATAAGCAAGTGTTTTCCTTGCAATAGGAAAATGTGCAGCCTTTGATTATTTTTTAAATTTTCTTTAATTTTTAATTTTTTTTTCTTTTTATTCCCCCTCTGCATATAACGTTAGTCTCTATTTGGGTATGCTCTGAGCCATTCTGTGTTGTGCTGTATTCCTATTGCTAGTACATGGTGGAGTTTGGTATCCAATTCTGTTTTGCATCTAATTGTCTAGAAATATTCTGAAGCACAGTGCTTGCTTTTTTAAATCCTACCTCCCATATAAATACATATCGGATTTGGTTCTGTTCAGTTTACATTACATGTAGGGAAACATTGTTTTAAAATATGCTATTTTCCTTTTATAAAGAATTGCAGGGTAGAATATCTGGTAAAAATGAGTAAATAGTGTAGACTTTTTACTGTTGAAAGAGGTGAGAGGGTTTTTTTTTCCACCTTAAATTTACAGAACTGCGCACAGTATAAGGATGTAATTATATAAGCTTAGGTAGCTGAATAATTTACATAGTAAAAAACAAAACAAAACAAAGCCTTAAGATGTGTAGTTTAAACGAAGAATTTTTGTGTCGACCTATACAAAGTTTAGACTGGCTTGATGGGTAGTTGGAAGATCTGACTAAGAACGTTCCTGTGAAAGAACTACCTTGCAGTTGGTACCCATTATTAATAATTGTCTTCTCAACATTGACAATTTCCTGTAATGAGAAATGGTGTTTATTTTGAATTCCTTGAAAAGAAATTTTGGCTGCTCAAATCCTTGGTGTAAAAGCTAAAACTTTCTTTAATGTGGAGAGGTCTCACTCAATAAAGAGGATCATAAATTCCTGTTATTTTAATGGTACTGGATCCCTGATTATCTCAGTAAATAGTAACCAGTTTTATTAAGTCGTTTTAGGACTATTTCTGAATTTTCCAGCACGATCGTGAAACAACCCACTGAAAAGGGAGAGAGAGATCTGAAAGTGGAATTGCTTGTTTGTTTTATTGTGAGCTTCACAGAATGCTTGATATGGAAATTTTCTCACTGTGTAAATCAAAAGTGTTCTAAAAAAGAAAATCAGGGGGAAAAGGGAATTCTGCTGTACGCATCTAAAAACATCTTAAAAGGACTTTTGTCTTGATCAAGGGCATGATTTAAATTGTGAATTTGAGTTGTGGATTCTCAAATGTCTTATGTGAGCCTATCACAAAAATAATTTAGCAATATATACTTTCACCAATGTCATAGTCAAAACTCTCCTTTTCTTTGCACTCCTCTCCCTAAATGGGAGATCTGCTAGCTGAAATGGTGGGTTCATAGGTCTCGGTTAAGCTTCTTGAATGAATAATACTGGATCGAAACTCTGTAACTAGTTGTGCTTTACGCTGTAGTTTGTGCTGGAGTAAGAGTTGTGGGTTTACTGTTCCCAATGGGAACCTGAATTCTGTGTAATTTTATGTTCTTTAAGGTTCTGTTGTGTATTGTATTTAGAGTCCTGACTCTCATCTCCCACTTGAATTTCTTGCTTCTACTAGGATTTAAGACATGGGCTACCTTTTGTGTTTTAATTTGGAAACCCAGAAATAAAAGAAGCTTTTGACCCAAATCAAAGGTCATTTAAAGATTTAAGTGAGATTCTATTGTTCAAACATTTACCTGTAGTACTAAAAGTTCTTCCGATAATCTAATTAATGGGAGTAAAGGATGATGTGAGGGGCCAAGGTTGGAACAGCAGAGCATGTATGGAGAGCAGTCTTGGATGTTTGGGTGAATCCTGTTGGGGTTTTTATGTTTTTATGCGTGTCTTAAGTAAACTTTTAACTTCAGAATATCTCTTCAAAGTGCTCCCTGTTTGCTGGATTACATTTGGGTGAATGACTAAAAGTTTGGTTTAGATGATTTCAGGGATGCCTTGAGATACCACTGTGAATTTTTTTTTTTTCTAGTTATTACTCAGGAATAAAAATAATACATTTTTCATGGAGTGTTATCACCTTTTTGTAGTTCATGGGGGGAAAAGGCTTGGAAGGTCATAACATTCTTTTAGCTTTGTGTGGAAGAACACGAGGCAGGTGCATCTAGGAATTTATTTCTTTTGGAACATGCAACTTGAGTTTTCAGAATGTCTTTGGAGGGTGTGGTTCAACAACATTATCTTCCAAAAGATGAGCCTTTGTTTTAAGAAATCTGGAATTACTTTACTTCATGTAAAGTGGAAATAAAAAAAGCTTTTTAGGATTTTAGCTCTCACTGCTTGTCCATGCAGGAAAGAAGCCGTCCTTTTCCCCTCCTGTAATCTTATTTATGCTGATGCTTATATTCATGTAACTCTGATCCCCTGTAGGAACTGTGGTCTTTAGAGACTGCGTAATACTCTTCTGTATTTTGTGCAATGGTTATAAAAGATTAAGTCCTGGGAGGCAGGGAAGAGAAATGGGCCAAGCATGCCTTTGCTCTCTGCTGAGTAGGAGGCTGCAGGGTTTCCCAGTTGCATCATCTTTCCCTTGTTTGTAGCCCAGTGTGGAATAGAACAGGAGCTTCTTCCTCTCCTCAGACCAGGTTCCTCTCCAATCCATCTTTCACTTCAGCATTTGTTAGTGGTTACAGCACATTAACAGACTGTCTGCATCTCTTCATCTCTTGCCTTTTTTTTTTTTTNAGACAAAATCAACTTCAAAAGATTATATTTTTCTCTTTTGCCTTTTTTTTTTTTTTTTTTTCCTCCCCTCCTTCCCTGCCCTTTAGCGTTATTCATGTCCCTGGTTTTGTTCTGTGATGGTACATGTTTTCTGGGTTGAGGTAGTTGATTATGGATATCTTTTGTGGCATAGATACTTTGAACATTAAAAGAAGCTTAACACCCCACACACACCCCCGCCTCCCCCATAAAACAACTCTTTGACACTCAATCTGTGTTGCTCAGTTAAGTTTTTCAGTGTTTAAATACCAGGCGTGTCTGTTGTAAGACCTGAGACTATACTCTTTTTGCATGGCCTTTAGAGTTGCCTTTATTTGTAAAAATTGAGCAGCTTTTCCATGGAATAGTCCAGTTATTTTTATTCTGAATATTGCAGATTTGGATATATTTAACTTCAGTCAGCCCAGTAAACGCACTTAGCATGTAAACTGGGGTGATAGAGTACAAAGAAATAGAAGAATAAAATGCAAAGAGCCCACAAGTTGAATTTCCTGCTGAAGGCATGTATCTGTGCTCATTGAGTATTACTTGCTTAAACAAGTTTGAAGTTATAAGACTGAAGTGTTCATCACTTGGCAAAAAAATTAAATATATATATATATATATAAAAAAAAAATAGGAGAGCACTGAGGGGGAAGTACGTGTTGATGCTTGTTTAATGAGGGTGGCTTGGCCAGCCTTATTCAGAGATTCCCAAGCACTCCCTTTTAACATGGTGTGAAAAACGTACTTTACAACTACTGGCCGCAGAACTAAACCTGACAACTGGAGGCCAAGATGAATGATTAGAATAGGGCAGGGCTGTGCCTCAGCTGCTGCTTACAGTTTCTGCAAGCAGAAGTATCTTGTCACTGAAATAATCATGCATGACGGGTCTTGTCCTGGGTCTGTTCCTAAANCCAAGGAAACTGACAGTTTGATGTTGTTTACAACTTAGAATACCTTGCTATAGCTTTTGTAGTAGCTACTTAGCCTTCATAATGGGGGGTCCCAGGAAAAATACTGAACTTCTTAAATTTTCTCAGCGTATCTTGTAGTTTTATGGTTTGGCATTTTTGAGGGACATTGTGTGCTGTGAAATCCTGTATGGGATCCCAGGAAATCTTGACCAACTTTATGGGGAGAGTGAAAACTTCAGTGAAATCTCTATAGTGTCATATTAAAGATGGAGGCTGGTTTTGTCCCATACCTTGTCAAACTGGTAATGCAAGATTCTTCCTCTTTAATTAAGTACAACAGTATTCTTCTTTTGCCATAGTGGGTATGGGTGTGGGTAGGTTTCTTCACTGACATGGACTCCAAAAATGGAGATGCCTAAAGCTACAACTAAGGAGTTGTGCTACTACTTACCGTATTAGTAACTAATCAAAATAGACTGGGCTAGGGGGGCAGGAATGTGGTAACTCAAATTGTGGAACCCTTAGAATTCACTGATTCAGAGTGTATCTGAGAGGCATTTGGTCTTCTAACACCCCTCCCAAGTACTGTAAACTTATTTCTGTGTTAAGATAAACTATTCTTCTGAAATGTTAGTACTGGGACTGGTTAGGACTTGGACTGGTACAGTATTGGAAAGGATTATTCTGTTATTGACCTGTCCCAACAGTGACAGTTCTGCACAAAGTAGTCAGATGCATCCCAAGTTGAAAAGCCTGTTTTATAATGATGACTAAAGTTTTCCTGATAAGTATTTTAGCTGATCTTGTACATTTTTTCCAAGTTGAACAAGCTTGGTATGGTTTTGAATACTTTGGTGCCATATCTGCCCTTTCAGGGGGTGTGTTCAGGTACATCCAAGAGCAGCTTAAGGTGGAGCATAACCACCATGATGAAAAGATTCTAGCCATGTGATGGAAGATGGTTTTCTGCCACCATTGCATGTGAATAGATGTTAAGTTCCGTGCAAGTCCGAAGAACCCTTCTGTATTTCCTATCTTGCTGCTAGGCAGCTGTTACCTTACAGCTGTTATAATGGTTCCACTTTTGGACTTCCTTACTTAGAAAATTCACAATGCTGCCTGAGTAGGGATAAAATTTTAAAAGTCTTTTACAAAGACAAGAGAAGAAAATAGCTTAAAACTAGAAACTAGTGTTTCTAGTTTGTGTTCAGTTTGCTTATTTCTTCTTAATCCTCTGTGCTTGCTGTTAAGCTGCAGGGTTTGGCCCCCCATTGAGTATTTGGAGAAATCTTTTGGGGAAAAAAGTAAGTACTTTGGTAGCTGGTTCCCTGGTTTGATATGTAATCTTTGATACACATCTGTAGCTTTAAAAGTAGTTTAAAAGTCTGTGTTAAAAGGGTTGTGGTGAAAATGGGTAGTGTCCTCTCTGGATTATCTGAAAATACACCCTTTGTGATCTACCGTGCTTTGAACGAGCCTCAGATGCTGGCAGTGATTTGTTAAGGTTGATGAAAAGATTAACAAAATACCTGGAGAAATTATGGATTCTTAATGTTTCAGTGATCACGAGGCTAGTTGCCCTACAGGGAGTTGCTTTGCAAACTGCAAGTTGTTAGACTTAAAGAGGAGGAACTGGATGAAATTTTCTGACTTAAGCAACTTCATATTTTTTTTTCCTTAATTTCGTTAGACCTACAAAGAAGTTGTAGGATGCAGCTGTGGCTTAGTTTTGACTTCCAGCATGTTACCAGCAAAACAGTCTTAGAGATACCGTTTGTTGCCTATATGACTGTTACATTCACTGTGTTGTATGTAGGTCTAATTAATGGTGGAGCTTGGAAGATGCTGAGAGATCGGCATGTGTACCTAGGAGTGTAAAGTATGGTATGTAATCAGTGACGGTTGGCTCTCCGGTGATGAACAAAGATACATTTTAGCATGGGGTTTTGCCCCTAGTCTTGTATACATAACAGCACTATTTTGCTGGGTTTAGAGAAAATAAAATGCAAAAGTATAGGCGGTAATGATTTTGCTACTCTGGGTGGTTTATACAGGCTGTAGTTAATGATTTGAGTGTAGGTGGCTCCTGTTTGCCCCTGTTCGACCTGCGTTTTGCTGTGTTTACTCGGGTTTACAGTCTCACTTTCCGAACTGTCTGTAGGGTGTATAAAGTTTGAACATCGATTAGTGTGGTGAAAGGAAGACCTCTGGTCCTTCAAGGAGTAAGAGGCTGGATCCATCCACGTCTGCATTCCAGTACTTTTACTGCCCCGACACCAAATAGGACCTATCACAAACTTGTTAATCCGGCGAGGGAGAACATGGAACTGATGTCTTTCTACCTCTCTTTCCTGTTACTTTTGCATTCCTCTTGCAAAGCTGTCAAATACCACCCTTCTTCTTTTATGTTTTCTTGCACTTCAATATGCAGCGCTTCGTGACAGCTCCCAGCAATGAAATCCGGATTTAGTGTTTTGCAGTTCAGGCTCAGTGAACACCGCACATAAATTTAAGCAACTCGCTCGGGATGGTAACTGGAAACCTATTTATCACCATGGAGACTTGGTCTTGCTATAAGCTTTTCCATTTTGCTCTTGGGCATATGTTTGGTACCTACTGGCTGTGAGTTAAGGGTTCTTTTGCTCATTGCTTGTCAAACGCTACGCGGTTGATTCTACCTTCAGCTCCAAAGTGGACTGGAAACAGCGAGTTTCATTCCAGAGCAATAACATTATGCAACTGTAAACACTAAAACTAAATTGCCTGTTTAGGATTGAGCAGTGTGAATGACAAAGCCTAGATTGGTCAATCCAAGAGGTAAGCTTGAAGAATACCGTACTAAAAAAGAGGGCCAGAATGATAAAAAGTTACTCCGGTTTAGTATTAGTCACTGACTGTCAGCTGGCAGCAACAGTATCTTGAGTGGTTTTGTGCTGTGTT
>VXBH01003666.1:83852-118139 GCA_013400035.1 Rynchops niger
GGAGAGTGAAAACTTCAGTGAAATCTCTATAGTGTCATATTAAAGATGGAGGCTGGTTTTGTCCCATACCTTGTCAAACTGGTAATGCAAGATTCTTCCTCTTTAATTAAGTACAACAGTATTCTTCTTTTGCCATAGTGGGTATGGGTGTGGGTAGGTTTCTTCACTGACATGGACTCCAAAAATGGAGATGCCTAAAGCTACAACTAAGGAGTTGTGCTACTACTTACCGTATTAGTAACTAATCAAAATAGACTGGGCTAGGGGGGCAGGAATGTGGTAACTCAAATTGTGGAACCCTTAGAATTCACTGATTCAGAGTGTATCTGAGAGGCATTTGGTCTTCTAACACCCCTCCCAAGTACTGTAAACTTATTTCTGTGTTAAGATAAACTATTCTTCTGAAATGTTAGTACTGGGACTGGTTAGGACTTGGACTGGTACAGTATTGGAAAGGATTATTCTGTTATTGACCTGTCCCAACAGTGACAGTTCTGCACAAAGTAGTCAGATGCATCCCAAGTTGAAAAGCCTGTTTTATAATGATGACTAAAGTTTTCCTGATAAGTATTTTAGCTGATCTTGTACATTTTTTCCAAGTTGAACAAGCTTGGTATGGTTTTGAATACTTTGGTGCCATATCTGCCCTTTCAGGGGGTGTGTTCAGGTACATCCAAGAGCAGCTTAAGGTGGAGCATAACCACCATGATGAAAAGATTCTAGCCATGTGATGGAAGATGGTTTTCTGCCACCATTGCATGTGAATAGATGTTAAGTTCCGTGCAAGTCCGAAGAACCCTTCTGTATTTCCTATCTTGCTGCTAGGCAGCTGTTACCTTACAGCTGTTATAATGGTTCCACTTTTGGACTTCCTTACTTAGAAAATTCACAATGCTGCCTGAGTAGGGATAAAATTTTAAAAGTCTTTTACAAAGACAAGAGAAGAAAATAGCTTAAAACTAGAAACTAGTGTTTCTAGTTTGTGTTCAGTTTGCTTATTTCTTCTTAATCCTCTGTGCTTGCTGTTAAGCTGCAGGGTTTGGCCCCCCATTGAGTATTTGGAGAAATCTTTTGGGGAAAAAAGTAAGTACTTTGGTAGCTGGTTCCCTGGTTTGATATGTAATCTTTGATACACATCTGTAGCTTTAAAAGTAGTTTAAAAGTCTGTGTTAAAAGGGTTGTGGTGAAAATGGGTAGTGTCCTCTCTGGATTATCTGAAAATACACCCTTTGTGATCTACCGTGCTTTGAACGAGCCTCAGATGCTGGCAGTGATTTGTTAAGGTTGATGAAAAGATTAACAAAATACCTGGAGAAATTATGGATTCTTAATGTTTCAGTGATCACGAGGCTAGTTGCCCTACAGGGAGTTGCTTTGCAAACTGCAAGTTGTTAGACTTAAAGAGGAGGAACTGGATGAAATTTTCTGACTTAAGCAACTTCATATTTTTTTTTCCTTAATTTCGTTAGACCTACAAAGAAGTTGTAGGATGCAGCTGTGGCTTAGTTTTGACTTCCAGCATGTTACCAGCAAAACAGTCTTAGAGATACCGTTTGTTGCCTATATGACTGTTACATTCACTGTGTTGTATGTAGGTCTAATTAATGGTGGAGCTTGGAAGATGCTGAGAGATCGGCATGTGTACCTAGGAGTGTAAAGTATGGTATGTAATCAGTGACGGTTGGCTCTCCGGTGATGAACAAAGATACATTTTAGCATGGGGTTTTGCCCCTAGTCTTGTATACATAACAGCACTATTTTGCTGGGTTTAGAGAAAATAAAATGCAAAAGTATAGGCGGTAATGATTTTGCTACTCTGGGTGGTTTATACAGGCTGTAGTTAATGATTTGAGTGTAGGTGGCTCCTGTTTGCCCCTGTTCGACCTGCGTTTTGCTGTGTTTACTCGGGTTTACAGTCTCACTTTCCGAACTGTCTGTAGGGTGTATAAAGTTTGAACATCGATTAGTGTGGTGAAAGGAAGACCTCTGGTCCTTCAAGGAGTAAGAGGCTGGATCCATCCACGTCTGCATTCCAGTACTTTTACTGCCCCGACACCAAATAGGACCTATCACAAACTTGTTAATCCGGCGAGGGAGAACATGGAACTGATGTCTTTCTACCTCTCTTTCCTGTTACTTTTGCATTCCTCTTGCAAAGCTGTCAAATACCACCCTTCTTCTTTTATGTTTTCTTGCACTTCAATATGCAGCGCTTCGTGACAGCTCCCAGCAATGAAATCCGGATTTAGTGTTTTGCAGTTCAGGCTCAGTGAACACCGCACATAAATTTAAGCAACTCGCTCGGGATGGTAACTGGAAACCTATTTATCACCATGGAGACTTGGTCTTGCTATAAGCTTTTCCATTTTGCTCTTGGGCATATGTTTGGTACCTGCTGGCTGTGAGTTAAGGGTTCTTTTGCTCATTGCTTGTCAAACGCTACGCGGTTGATTCTACCTTCAGCTCCAAAGTGGACTGGAAACAGCGAGTTTCATTCCAGAGCAATAACATTATGCAACTGTAAACACTAAAACTAAATTGCCTGTTTAGGATTGAGCAGTGTGAATGACAAAGCCTAGATTGGTCAATCCAAGAGGTAAGCTTGAAGAATACCGTACTAAAAAAGAGGGCCAGAATGATAAAAAGTTACTCCGGTTTAGTATTAGTCACTGACTGTCAGCTGGCAGCAACAGTATCTTGAGTGGTTTTGTGCTGTGTTACAGTTTTTTTTTTCCCCATTCTAGAAAAAAGGTGGTTTGTTTTTTTTTTCGAGTCAAGGAAAATACAAACTTCTGAGAATTGACCAACGATGGTATTAAACATTTTAAAACACCTCAATGCCTCATGTTGGTGTGTGAGATTTTTTTTTTTTTTAAATAGTAAAGAAGTCTGCACCTGTGTTTTAGTAGCTGTCTTTTGAGTTATAAACATCTTTTGCATAAGGAGAAATAGGAAAGGAGGCTGATACGCTGTAGTTTATAATATAATTAATGTATTCTCACTATTGTGGGTAGTTGGCTCTAGGTGGAAAAATAGCTACACTGAGCACGAAAAACCTTTCAATGCTCTGAAACACAAGAATTTGACATAACCACATTTCAGTACTACTTTAAGTATTTTCTTACATTCCCTTTTAAATTGTTGGGGTGTTTGAGAACAAAAGATAAACTTATTTCATAGAACTGATTCTCTTAACGCTTGAAAAAAAAGAAAATCCAGGCTTCTTGATACTTACTGGAAGTTAATTTCACTAGGTGAAATGCAAAATATTTTTCTTTACCCACTGTAGGCTGATTTTTCTCTTTCCCATTAGCACATGCCAGAGATAAGGGAAGGCTGAAAGCAATCTGATTTATATGCACAACAGGCAAAGCACAATTTTATTTCTTCTGGTTTTGTTGTTGTTAAAGTGTCTATAACTCTGTTTGCTTGGAAGGCTGAATTTAATGATTAGAACATGTCAGTTCTTTCCAGTTTTAACTCTAAGTACCCTTGAACTATTCCATAATTCTGACTGTTAGCTTAAAAAAAACCCAAACCAAACCAAAACTGGTGTGACATAATAGGTACAAAAATTTGCTTGCTAGGAACTTCAGATACACTGGGGGTATTGGTCACTGTGTGCTATGTAAACCCCTTAGGTTTCAAATGAAGTGGCTATGAAATACCCTGTTAAGCTTAGATGTTTAGGTTTTCTTTGATTGTTTTGTTTAAGACTGTTTATTTGGCATTTTCATGCATGCATTATTTGGAATAATTGTGGTTTATATGTAGTGTAAATAACATGATGGAAACTTATCTCAGATTCCATTGGTTTCTTCTCCCTGATGGCCTGCACTTTCCCCAGTTGTTCTTCTCGTGCACTCTTCAGCTTCTCAGATTTTTGAGTGGGTTGTTTGATATGCAGGCTACAGAACAGAATGTTAACAGTAAAACAAAATATTACTTAGAGATTAAACAGATAAATTCCGCTATCATACTTCTGGTAGAGATGTTCCTAAAGGTCTAACAGTTGCATCTTCATCCTTGTATTGCCAGAAGATGCTCCTTTAATATGAATTTAATAATATTTTATGTGATAAATTTAAAATCTATTTCTTTTTTTTTATATAGTTTCATCCTTTAAATAAGCTTTCTGGTCATGCTGTTGACTATAATCAGTGATTCCTTATGCAGTCAAGAGTGGTGTCACGTATTATTGTGGAATAAACTTCTTTGCTTGAGCACATTCCAGGCAAACTTATGGTTCTTTGTAGAGCATCCCTGATATGCAGCTGATGTTAATTGACTTTCGGGGGCTACCTCTGTTTTTTCCAAGTATTTCCCTAAGTTAAACACTGTCTTTCCTGTTATTTAGCATTTATTGGTTTGTGATGTGCTGTCTGGAGAACCTATAAATTACGCTTGTAATAAACCTGAAGAGAACCTGTTCCGTGAAAGCTGTAATGTTCCTGGACCAAGTGGCTGTCAACTGGGACATCAGCAATGGACGGGATTGACATCTAGACACTAGTTGGTCCAACTTTTAGAAAGATGGTTATGTTGTGGCCTCTAAAATACTAAAGGCTGAAGGTCAGTTCTGAAGGTTGATGTAGAAGAAACGATATTGCTTTAAAAAATCATGGAGTTTGTGAACAAAAAATCCCCCAGAAAATGTATTACTGAACAACAACAAACTTACTTTCTCTTATTTTAGCTTTTTGTTGAGAGTATTTATTTCTGGCAGCAAGAGTCATATTTGGAATGATTCAGTTGCTTCAGAAAGTTACTTTCTTCAGTAAACATTTCAGTGCAGCATTGAGTATGGGTGTTTGTCAGTATGTTCTAATCAACAGGGGATATTTACCTAATATATTCGGCACTCTCCGACTAATTCTCCTAAGTGTTCTAAAGTGCATATTCTGAGTCCCATTCTTGTCAGTCCTCAGAGCTGGGTATTTATCACTTTGATGGCAAGCACAAGCAGAGCAGAACTTCATTCTGAAATTCCAATCTTCTCCTTAATTACAGAATAAGTAGCCCATCTTTTTGGATAAGTAGAAAAGTCTCTCAGGATTTTTCTTTTTCCTTTACTTCTTTCTGTACATTCATCTAATGCCAAGGAATAAATGATGAGACAACTCAAACTGTTTTGAGATGATAAAATTGCAAATAGTTTCTCTCCTTTTGAACTGCTTGAGGAAATAAGAAATTTTCTACCGTTGAAGGTTAAAACTAGAAAGGACATGTCTTTTGGCAGTGTCAACTGAAACTAAGGACATTCAAGTGTTCTCTATTAGGCAGCTTATGGGACTCAAAGCAACTATATTTTGTCAAAACAAACAGCGATGGAAGTATTATGCAATGCCAGAAATACGTGTCAGTCTGTTTATGCAGCAGCAATATAAATTCCTGCGTGCATTGTTCTTTTTTTGGGTCATCTGACCGCGTGATGGTTCGTGTCATATTTATGATATATTTGTGCTACAATTTATATTTGCACAGAAGTAGGCAATGGAACAGAACTGTATGTACTATTATCACTTGAAGAGCGAATAGACTGCCTTTCAAATATACAGCTGTTTTTCAGAAGACGAAGCTCATACATGTCTGAGATAAGAAAATGTATATTAATGCTATACCATGATTTTAAGTTGAGAAAGGCTGATGAAACAGTGTCTGATAGTCTATACTGCTTTCTTTATCCTGTTCTCAGAGGTAGAGACTGGAAAAATACAGACACTTCCATGTCAGTCCGATGTCCTTTGGAGAATTCATAATGTTGATGCTTGTAAATTTTGATGTTGGCGTTTTGAGTTCTCTTTAATTGTTTTGAAAAGGGCAAAAATGCATATAAAGAAAGCAAGTTCTTATCAAGCTCTTTTATGAATACTCTATTAGTACTTCTAGTCATTTCAATAGTACCTAATTATCAAATGCATAAAGATAAGTAGGAAAGAACTGCAACTTTGAAACCATATTCTGATTTCCCGAAGCCTGTATTGGAGCAAAAGGGATGTGTTCCATCAATTGCCTGTGAGTCTTGGAAGTTGCTACGGGTGGGGTGTTGAAGGTACAGGAAAAGCTGGGAGATGAAGGAGCATTCTGCAGGGAACGCTCAGAATAGAGTCAATTTTTTCCATCAGCTCTTGTAAAGCTTGAAGTAGGTTTTTCCTTTCTTGGTTTACCTTGTACTCAGGAACCTTTTGTAGTTAAATTTGTTTGTTTAAAAGTTCAAGTAGCTGTATTTACAGACCAGGTTGTTTTAATAAGTATATTTCCAGGGTTTTTTACTTGAACATAGCAGGGCTTTTTTTTTTTTTTAAAGGATGCGAGTGAAATACTGCAGTGAAATATTTATGTGAGCATAGTTATTAAGTATGTTAAAGAAATCAAATATATTCTTTTTTATCAATTGAAAAAGGAAAAGAAATTAAGGCTTTTTTGCAGTCATTTGCTGATTAACTAGGGGGACTATGGTGAATATTTTTCCCAATGAGCAGGCTTTTATTTAGGAAGAGGAATTATGAAGATGGATTCTGCATCTGTGATGGCAGTATTACTGTCTTTTTCATAGCAACCTTTAAAAGCCTAATACGTTAGTAATTCCAAAGGGGTTCACTGTAGGTACATGTTGCGCAACAGTATTTCTCGTCTTTACAGTCACAAGTATGTTTTAAAATAAAGTTTACCAAATTGATTTTGGAATTTGCAGACAGTGTCTTTTGACTCTGCTTATTTTAGCTGCATGCTAGAATGCAGCTAAAATAAGCTCCTGAAAGGAGGTTCTAGCGGGGTGGGGGTCGGTCTCTTCTCCCAAGTAACAGGCGATGGGACTGGAGGAAACGGCCTCAAGTTGCACCAGGGGAGGTTTGATTGGATATTAGGAAAAATTTTTCACTGAAAGGGTTATTAAGCATTGGAACAGGCTGCCCAGGGAAGTGGTTGAGGCACCAGCCCTGGAGGTATTTAAAAGACGGGTAGACGTAGTGCTTGGAGATATGGTTTAGTGATGGTTTTTGTCAGAATTAGGTTGATGGTTGGACTAGATGATCTGAAAAGTCCCTTCCTTCCAACCTAGGTGATTCTATGATTCTAATCTGCAGATGTGCTAGTATAAACAGTTGATGCGTCGTTTTGTTTTTAAGCATGTGTTTTCTGTCACTTTGAATTTCACTGCAAAACAGCTTCATCTTAAAGCTTTTACTTGATAGGCAGCTACTGTCTATTAAGCAGTATATCTTGCAGAGTTTGGAAAATTTAGAGAAGCCGCGTTTGCACGCATGGTGTGTTTCCACAGTATGTTCTTAGTTGGGCTTTTGTCTTGTTCATCTTGTCTTGGTCATTGCCAGTTCAGCTGTACTAATCTACTGTTTATTAGATGTGACTCTTGTTTATTGAGTGTTTCCCTTATTTTAGACAATAGAGAAGACTAATTTATTTCCTAGCATTTCAATGTTTTCTTATACAAGTGCTTCTGAAGTATTCACTGACCATTGGAGTGACTGATGTGTATTTATTTTTGCATCCTAACTTGCACTGATGACACAACAGTTTTTATTTTTCCTGTTTCCTACAAAGCCCTCTTCTAAAGCATGGACTTTCACGTTTACTGTTAATAATAATTTCTAATGTGGTTCAGATTACAACTTAAATTTTGCCAGAGTAAGTAGGTAGATAAGCTATACTCAGTGTTTGCTTGGAAATGTGGTGTATAGTTGTCTCTCTTATTCTATCCAGCATCTGCTCAGTGAGTTGATAGAAAGTTTACATGCCTTTTATGTTGAGTATTTTTAGTGAGGCTGTTGCTAGAGTGGAAATAGTTTAGGATGTAGTAGCTCTTTCTGATATTCAGTACAATCGTGTCTTCCTGACACAAACTCCAAAATCTAGAAATATATTCTTTAGATTTAACTAATCTCAGTGTTCAAAAATGTCCAAATAAACATGCAGTAAGTGCTGTAATTCCTGTTCCCTGATGACTTTGTACTCTGTATACTATTTCACTTTGGTTCAATTTTGTTTGGTGAAAGCTTTATTGAATTTGAAGGGGAAGCCTTTTGAGGGTTTTGAACCCAAGGGCTTGGCTTCTAGAAAATTCTGATACCAATCCAAGTTTTCTAGCAGGACTATAGGGAAAGGGCTGTTTCAGTTCTGTTCTGCGAGATTTGAAAGTAGGTATAAATTAGATCCCTGGGTGTAGCTTAAGTAAATAAATATTCCATAAAGGTCTGAGACCTCCAGTGGTGAAGCTTCAGGCATGCTCTGTTGCAGTGAAGTAACCTGTGTATTCTGGTAGACGCCAGGTGATTGTCTCTCACAATTAAATACTGACTTGAAATTTGTCATGTTTTGCTGGTTTCTGTTTTTGCTTAGCACGCTGTTTTTCCATGTCTCCCTTAGCAATCTTTTAAAAATACCAAACTTTTTGAAACAATAACAAAGTGCATTACAAATAGGTTTTTTTCCTTTGCTTACCAGGGATACCTCAATTCAGATAACTGCCTGCAGAGACAAACAAATTCTCAAAAGTACTGGTCAAACATCTTTTACCTTTACATTTGACAGTGTAACGGTTTTAAGTGTTTGAGCTTAAGCCTGCTTAGCATGACTAATACAACTGTATTGGCTTTAGATACCCGAAACGAATACTTTGAGAAATAAGTCAAGTGTTCATCTGAATCTACTCTCACTGTATCCTGATATTTGATGTGCTTATATTTCTGTCTGGTTTATTTCAGGAATTTGCAGCGCTTACGAAAGAGCTCAATGTATGCAGGGAGCAGCTGCTGGAAAGGGAAGAAGAAATCGCTGAACTGAAAGCAGAAAGAAATAATACGAGGGTTAGTTCCTTGTCTTCTCCAAGATTATCATTGTTAAAGCATCCAACTACATGGAGAAAAACATTGAATGTTGAATTTGAAAAGCTGAAAGTATTATTTTTTTTCCCCCTGATACTTGCACATGAATACCCCTGGAAGTGTGCATGTGTGCTAATTAAGAAAGTTTGAAAGCTTCTGCGCCACTCCAAATACTGCTGTGCAGAATCAGGAAAAGCTTGTAGGACTGCACTGCTGTCTGTCATTCAGTGTGCTGCCTTGTTAAAGTTTTGTAATTGTGCAACACCCAAGATCAGCGGAATAGAGAGGCCAAACTGTAGCGATCTCTCCCAGCAGCTTCCACGGCTACCAGCAGAAGAGTTGCTCTCCGATTTTGAGCATTTCCTATGTGTACCCTTCTGACAAGCGTGCAGTTCCTCAGATTGGAGGTGAAACTGAAAAGACCTGGCTAAGTAGAAGCCTCATGTAAAAGCTAGACTGAACGAGAGAGGTAGGAAATGTGTTACCCCGGTATCGCTTCTAACAGGGGTGAAATGTTAAAAACAGGTCCTTATGCTTCATGCAATAGTCATGTGCTCTCAGATTTGAAGTTTAGAACTCAAAACTCATAGCTTTAGGAGGCAAAATTTCCTGCAGCTATGCAGAACAGGAATAAACATTGTTCCTTTTTTTTTTTGTTTGTTTTAGCTGTTACTGGAACATTTGGAGTGTCTTGTCTCCAGACACGAGCGATCTCTTAGAATGACTGTTGTGAAGCGCCAAGCTCAGTCTCCAGCAGGAGTTTCTAGTGAAGTAGAAGTTCTCAAAGCACTAAAATCTTTATTTGAACACCATAAAGCCCTTGATGAAAAGGTAATGAAATATGGTAGCTAACATCTAATCATCCTCTGCCCTCTTTCACGTGGACCACGCATCTTTTTGTACTAAAGTTGTAAAAGTCAGGTCCTCGGAACTTTTCTCTGTTAAAATAGTGGCTTTGCTAGAACTGCATTAGTAACTGCCCTCCTAAATTAATATGTACTTCATTAACTGTGCTAATGTAAGCGAAGGGTGGTTCAGGGGCAATATATTTGTTGTAGGAATGCATACATTTGCTTATCTGTCTAATATCAGGATTTAACCTTTCGATCATGTAATATGAGAAATGGAGTAGAGGGAACAGAAGGAGAGGAATCTGCTTACTGTGATACAAAATACAAAATAAAACTGAATTAAAAGAACTCCGCCCTTTAGCTGTGCCTGGTGTTGACAACAGGATATGCAAGTGCTAAAGTTTACTGTGAATTTTGCTGCCAACTCATCGTTTGCTTAACTTTTGTGACCTTTGTGTGTAAAGTCTGGCAAATTAGTTTACGTGGAGTTCTGTCTCTTCTTCCTTGTGGAAAATAAGCAGAAGCGTACACACTCTGTGCCTTACAAAAGGATAGGCAAATTCTGGATATTTTTAATTCTTGCCTAAATGTACAGATCAGGTTGAGATATGACTTGCTTATGACAAAAAAGGAAAAGCTAATTTTTAAGATACGCATTGTTTCTCTAGAAGGCTTTTTTGTAGCATATGTTGTAATTAGTATTTAAGATTAAGCAGGTCTCTAAGTGTTATGGAAATAGTGTCATTTAGAATTTGAAAGGGGATGGCAGCATGGCAATTAGTGAAATTGATTTCTTTTTAATTTGAATGATTTCACATTATTTGAAATTGCTCTTTCAGGTAAGGGAGAGGTTACGAGTAGCACTTGAAAGATGTAGCTTATTGGAAGAAGAACTAGGTACTACGCATAAAGAGGTAGGTTTCTTTTTTTTAAAAGAAGTCTTCGTGTGTGCATTGTGGGTGTTTTAATCAATATTTGAACACAGAAATTTATTCAGTTATTTAAGGTTCACTTTCACTTCTTGTCTTTGATTAGTTTTCCAAATGGGATAACTATAATTTTTAACATAGTCACTTTGAAAGAGCAGGCAAGGGGAAAAAAAAAACCTCAACACTGCGCCCCCAGCCCCCCCCACCCCGCAAGCCAACAAAAAACCCCAACAAAAAGAGTTCCTGTGGCTTTCAAATAAGAATTTTTGGGATGCAGTGGCATAAGTTTTTGAGTGCCTGTGCCATATTTTATTAATACATACCTTGCAGTAGAATCAGTAATTGTTTCGCTCCTTTGCTTTTGCAGCTGTTCCTTATATTATTAGTGAGAAAAGAATTGACTTGAAACATATGTATATAAACTTTTCTTTTCTTTTTAGTTAATGATTCTGAAAGAGCAAAATAATCAGAAGAAAACACTTCCAGATGGGATGCTGGATATAAATCATGAACAAGAAAATACCCCAACCACAAATGGGAAGGTACAGCCATTTACCTTTTTAAGCTGATGTCTGATTTTTAACCATTACCTATATTTTTAACTTTAAACGATAGTAAAATAGTTTGAGTGATGCTTTAATTAAAACGTCACAGTTACTATAATTTCAATTTTTGCAGTCTATCCGGTAAGAAAATTATCTTGGAGGAGGGGTGTTTGAATTTGTTTTTCAAATTTCTGTGTAACATGCAAATTTTTTTCCTGTTTAATAGCGATCCTCTGATGGTTCTTTATGCCACGATGAAAACCTTGCTAAAGTGATTGAGCTCCAAGACATCATAGATAAGCAAAACAAAGAGCAGACGCAAATGAAAGAACGTCTTACTGCTTTGTCTAGCAGAGTAACAGAGCTGGAAGAAGATCTTGACACAGCTAGAAAAGACTTAATAAAATCTGAAGAAATGAATACAAAGCTACAGAGAGATGTACGAGAGGTGAGGAATAAACTGTCAAAATCTGTGTAGTCGCAATTGCTTTATAAAATTTCAGTGTCATTGGTGCTCAGTTAGACCTTTATGCTTTTGAATGCCTTTGGTTTGATAGGTGAAGTAGCGCATGATGGTGCTACTTCTTATTTAAAAGACCAGTCACTTAAGAAAACTTGTCTTCACAATTAATCTATGAATAACTACATATTTCATGAATATATTAAAATATCAGTTTAGTACTGTGAACTTTAATGTGTTGTTGAAAAGATGCTTGATCTTGTCATAAATGCTAAGCTTATTCATGAAGCTTAAATTTTTTATTTTTAAAGCTGGTTGAGGAATCACTTCAGGTGTGTGATTGACAATTCCTGTTACTGATCAATCACGGATCCCCAAAGTGCTACGTATTGCTGTGTACTATATCCTTATTAAATAGAAAGGGAGCTTTCTTAAATGCAAGAACACTCTTTGACTGTCCCCATGAAGTAAAGATTTGCTGTGTTTGTGCTGTTGAAAACGTAAATAGCAGATCTGTGGTGGAATAAGACGGACCAGTCTTTTTTAGCATTCACCATTTAAAAAAAAAAAAAGTCATTGAACTTGTAAGCCTAGGTGAGACTATTCTTTCTTCTTCATATTTTTTAATGAGAGAAATAACAGAGTATATCTGCTTTTTATTTTTTTATCACTATTTTTGGTTTGTGGGTTCTCCTCTCAGTTCGATCGCTAAATAATTATCCCTTATATTCTAAATTCTGTCTTGTTTCTTGCATAGACTATGGCCCAAAAGGAAGACATGGAAGAGAGAATTACAACTCTTGAGAAACGCTACCTCGCTGCACAACGTGAAGCTACATCTGTGCATGACCTCAATGACAAACTTGAAAATGAAATTGCCACTAAAGACTCCATGCATCGACAGGTTGTGATTTGAAATAAGATAAAGTACTTTTTGCTCAGCATAAAAGTTGGGGATAATGGAGATAATTAGTGTTCATACTGTAATAAAGCTTTTGCTTTTAGTAAGATAAATATCATCTGTAATGCGCTATTGTTAGCGATTGTATTTCAGTAACTGGAGGAATGCATTGTTCATGGTTTTACCCTGGAAATTCAGATCAGACAGTTTACAGGAAAAAGGAAACAGTTTTGAGCGTTTTAGTGCACTTGATCGTGGTGCAGCAGGGTTGTGTTCCCTACTAACTGTGGATTTTTGTTATATGTGTATCCAAGCATCTTTAGTTTCATGTGTGAGATTACTCATTCTAAGCTGAAACAGTTTTAAAACTTGTGTAGTGATTACTATAGCCTATAACAGAAGTAAACATTGCCATCCTATGGGAGGAAATTTGACATGTGCTTGTCTTACTTAAAACCAAAGTGGTTGTTTAGCCAGTCACGTTCTAACTAGAGGATGCCAGGCAACTCTTAGTCAACAAGAGAAGTCCCTTTTAATAGAATTTTTAAAAGAAGTTGTGCACACACTTTAAATAAAAATAAATCATGCGGTAATATGCATAGTGTTACTTAAAATATGAAGGAATTTTTTCCTTGTTGTAACTCAAAGCACAGCCTTGACATTGAAAATTCTCAACTTGTTCTATGCTGCTTCCCATACCATATTTATGTTTATCTGGTGATGTAGTTGCTTTTGGAATACATAAAATTGTCTGCAGAAAAAAATTTGTGAAGAAAAAAGTTTTCTCATGTAATGAAGGAGAGGATGCAACGTCTTTGGTTATGAACAATTTTGGACAGTTTGTTCTCCATAGGTCTAGTAAAGGCAGTAATCTGTATCCTTACCTTCCTCTTTGATGAAAATTAATTGCCATTTTAACACTAAACATTTGCTGATCATAATCTTCTGTAGAGTGAAGATAAGAACAGGCAATTGCAAGAACGACTGGAACTAGCTGAGCAAAAGCTGCAGCAGACTTTAAGAAAAGCCGAAACTTTGCCGGAGGTGGAAGCTGAGCTGGCACAGAGAGTTGCAGCACTTTCAAAGGTGAGTCAATGTCCTCAAGAGACTTTCTTCAGCATTAGTGTCCCGTTACACGAAATCTGTTCTTAAAGTGTTGGGTTTGTTGTAGTGTGTTTCTGGTTTTTGTCCAACTAGTTCAGAAAATGTTTTTCCTTGTTTTCTGCATTTTCTGTTCATCTCTAAGAACAGACTCTGATTCACTTTTTTTTTTATTTTAAATTTCTGCTCTTTGGAACTTGAGCAAGTTTTCTGTTAACTCTCTTGCATGATGAATATGTCTCTCTGAATTATCGTTTTGTTGCTTTTTGTTAAAATTCATTCAATAATAGGCATAAAGTCTTCTAAAACAAGAACTCTTTCTGGAGGGGAACCCCAAATTTCTTCCACTGTTAACAAAGAAAGGAATGTGGGGAGAGAGAGAGAAGTAATAGTACTCATTAATATTAAGATTTTGAAGGCTGCAAATGGAATAATGAAGCCTAAAGAATTATATGTTAGTAATGACACATGAGCCTTTTCGTCTGTGTGTGTGTGTGTTTTCTTTTAAAGCCTTAGTTTCATTGCTTTCCCTGTTATCTTTCCTGTCCCTAACTGGCTCTGTAGTCTGACCTTTTGTCTCCTGGGAACTCTGCTGCTAAAGATGCTAAAGTATTGGAACTTACCACCAAGCTTAGGAAGGTAGAATTTGTATCTTAGTCCTTATTTCTGCTTGCTGCTTTCTGCTTTGTCATGATTACTAACAAAGGGTCATATTGTCTAGGTTAGTGAGGAAAAGCTGAAAATGCTTTTTTTTTTTTTAAAAAAATTTTTATTTTTTTTTATTCTTGGGGATATGAATGAACTTCTGCTGTTCCAAGCTCATTTGCAAATAATAGTTGATTCATGGTACTTAGACTTGAGAGGCTTCATCATTTTGTTAGTTACCACATGAACTCTTAGTAGGTTCTTTTAGTGACAGAAAGGCATCTGTTCTGCATTGTGATTTACCATAAATGGCAGTTGTGCAAAGCATGTTAGATATATTACTGTGCTTCAGTGTTTCTATGCTTTTGAAACCTTTTTTTTTAAAAAAAAACAAACAAAAAACAACAAAACCCAAGCAAATTCTAATTTTTTTTTTTCCAATTGACAGGCTGAAGAGAGACATGGCAATATAGAGGAACGACTGAGACAGATGGAAGCACAGCTAGAGGAAAAGAATCAAGAACTACAAAGGGTACCGTATATATTCTTGGCAAAGATACAAAGCTGGAAGAAAGAATCTAATTCCCTCCATGGCTGCCTACCATTCAACAAAGCTATTTTATTTCTCATCTCGAAAATAAAGCCAGAGTTTAGGCTGGCTGATAGTTGGAAGATTTGAGCCACTGCACTATGGCTGACCTTAGATCTCAAGAAAAAGCTGAAAGTCTCCAATGGAAGTTTGAAATTACCTAATTGCTAGTCGTACTTTCTAATGAGGAGACAGATCAAAAGCTTGCTGAATTAAATGCTTATGGAAAAATAGGTTCCTAGGTTATAAATAATGGAATTGGTTCCAAAGAAATGTGCTTTTTCTTGAAGTGTAAGCTCAGATTTTCAAGCTTCTGATCTTGGAGCAATTACTGAAGTCTTAAGTGTCCCCTGTACTCCCTTACAGAGCCATGGAGGTACATGCAGTATTCCTTATTCCTTGGGAAAAACATTTCTATTAAAGAAAATGCATTTGGATTAAAGAAAACTTACTGTTTTTACAAACTGGAAATTGTTGTAGACATTATAAATTTTAAGTTGTTTCAGTAGCTTTTATGTATCTTAGGCTAGACAGAGAGAGAAGATGAATGAAGAGCATAATAAGCGTTTGTCAGAAACTGTTGATAAGCTTCTGTCTGAATCTAACGAAAGGCTCCAGCTTCATCTCAAGGAAAGGATGGCTGCCTTGGAAGATAAGGTAACAAGTCACATTCCAGTATATACATTAATTAGATGTTCAACATTCTGTAGTGATTTGTGTATCTTGCAATATGACTGTAATTTCAGTGAATAAATACTAAATTTTTTAATAAAAAGTAGTTTCTGTTAAGGCTGTTTTCTAGTGAGGATTTGGAAAATACGGTCTTAAAAATCTTTCTGTTTTTGAGGTTGCCCATGGGCATTGTACTACAGTGTTGAGAAGGCATCTTTTAAGAAGCTTTATCCTTTCCTAGTTGACTGGTGTGGACTGCATAAATAGGCTCAACCAGTGTAATACAGGAAGGCTACAGAATTAGGACTAGAAATCTGGCCTTTTCACAGTTCGGTTTCTTGTATTTCCTACTGCTTTTGTCTGCAGCAGTTATCCTGAGCCATTGTGGGATCCTTGCAAGTTGAAACAATCTTGCGTTTTCTTCCCACGTAGATCATACTTCAGAAATTCTTATGGGCCTTGTTATGACATCAACAAGGTTGCTCTAACAGTCTTTATAAATACCATTTCTGAGAAACAGCTGACTGTGTTTATTTTTTTTTTAAATGCTTGAATATTGGGGGTGTGTGTGTGTTTTTCTTAGGGTTAACTTTTTACCCTCCAAACCCTAATTGCGTTCGTGAATAATGAGGAAAATATAGCTGTCCCTCACTAACAGCTTCTAGAAGAGTATTCTTGCTGTGGCTTCCAGCTCATTCTTTTATGATAAGTTGGGAGGAAACATGCAGGTAAAATGTTAAGACTTTCTTCAGATCACTTGGGCTTTTTTCCCCGGAATGATTTATTTGTTCATGTATGAAACTTTATTGCACGTTTAAGATGCAATAATGGTATTACATACCTCAAAGAAATGTGTTTAGCAGAACTTTTTGGCAATGGTGGAAAAGGCAAAGAAGGTGACACAGTTATGAGTTTCCTGTTAGGAGGAATCTCTGATTATTTTTTTTTTTCTTGGTATCGCCTACTGTAGTCAAATACAGTTGTTGAACATTGATCGTTGTAGCTCAAATGTTTCTTAATTCTCAGGTGATTCTTAGTCTGAATTTGAAAGAGATTGTGGTAGTCGTAAGTATAATATTTACTGGAGTTGTTTAGAAGTCATGGTATAGCTGTAAAGACAACAGCTTTGATGTTAATGAAGGCCCATAAGTCAGTGAGTGTTGCAGTTCCGGAGGTACATTACATTTGAGAAATTACTGTATTATAACTTTGTAGGTCAGGCAAGTGAAAATAAAATGAAAACCTAATGATAACAGCCAGTAATGCCTTCGTAACCGCTCAGTGAAGTACTTTGAATTATTTTAGCTGCCTAATTATTCCTTTTTTTTACCAATTTTGTCAAACAGCTTTAAAAGGCTCGTATTGCTAAATCCGTTATTTAGAGGGCTGTACACTTGAAAGGAAAAAACCTCAACTATAATCAAAGTGAAATGATGAAAGCAGTAAAGTAGGTGTAACTTAAGATGCATCTGTATACTGGTGACTGAAATTTTTTGGTACTCATCTTCGTTATGGTTCAAGAGTTAAAAGCTTTTATAAGTAACTTAATTTGTGATACATTTTATTTTAGAATTCACTTCTTCGAGAAATTGAAAATTCAAAAAAACAAATAGAGGAACTTCAGCATGAAAAGGTATAATACCCTTTTTTTTTTTTTAAATAATATATTGGAAAATAATTGCTGGGTTGCTACATAGCAGGACCAGGTTTGAATTCCCCGATAAAACTTAACATGACCTGGTCTGTTTAAAAGTAGGAGGCTGTTATTGCTCATTTTATGGTATTGTGTGCCTCACTTTATGATGATTTTATAGGTAATTCATAGCTTTTTACTCAGAGACTTAACACACGTCTGAATATGTATAGTGGCTGGATATATTGGCAGTTTGCCGAAGTTTGAAGATTGCATAGAATTTTTGTAAAAAGATATATAGATTTTTTTATATATTAATCACAATGTGCGTATGACCTTGAACAGAAAAAAGAAAAGAGAAATACTTTTAATTGAGTATTTTCCCCCAAGATTTTTTTTTTTTAAAGCGTTCAGTATCATGAAATGCTTTTATGACTGACAAATATTGAAAGTTTTCTGAATTGGGAGGGAGAGAGCAATATTTACTAGACTTGGCTGCTCCTTCGCAATACCAGCTGTCTGGTGTTTCGCTTGTCCTGGAGGGGACAAGTTTCCTTCTTGAATTTTAGTGGTGGGGCCTTTCATTTCTTTGCATCCTTAAGCAGTGGCAACTGATTTTTGTGGTCCCGCTATCTGTTCTGAAATAAGACTTGTTGCTTATTAAATCACAGGTGTAGCGCATCTCCCCAAATCATTCTAGTAAGTAACTAGGCCGAACTGTAGAGGCACTGCTTCTGTAAGAACAAGAACGTGTTCAGAATGTTTTGCAGAATGTGCCTTGCATTTTTGTATGTGTAGGCCAGCGGTTTTCACACAAGGCACAGATGTTCATCATCAGCCACTTTTTACTAGGCTTTTGCTATTTTCTCTTTCATTGGATTTCTCTGTTGTTAAATTCTGAGTTTCTAGAGCCTGTAAAAATGTCCCACGTTAAAAATGAATGCATTTAGAACCTTTTGAATGCAAGGCTTGAAAAAAAATCTTCCTGTTTCTTATTAAATATTATCACTTAATTATAGTACTGTTAGTAATATGTAAATTTCATTTAGTAGCTGTTTTAAAAATGCATATTGTCATTACCTAGAGTCACAGTGTAAAGAGGCAACAGAATTGTTCTTGGATGCCCTTTTGTGATGGTACTGTATTGTGTGTAGCAAAAATCATTTTTATATTTTATGTTGTTGAAGGGTATGTTTTAAAATACGTTATTTCTGAGTTTCATAGAAATGAGGTCAAAAAACTAAATGTTAATTTATAAATTAGTATTTGACACTGATTTTTTTTTTTTTTTAAAGTGTACTGTTAAGTATTGTGTCTCATTATTTTACAGGATCAACTTGTATTAAATGTTGAAACATTAAGGGCTGAAAATGACCAAGTGAGACTCAGAGCCACATCACTTCATCACAGGTACCAGCACTTAACTATAGTTCAGTTTTTTCTTATTTCTTTAAAGTCACTTTGCTAAATGTAATTTTGTCTATTATAACTGAAAATACTTTAGTCATAGCTATAAAACTTTATAGCTACGTATTCTTTATAGAGCTTATAAAGGAGTTTTAATACTGCTTAGAGAAAATTGGCACTGGTGGGACAATAGGAATCATTTGGGTGGGTTTTTTGATTTGTTTTCCCCTTCCCCCTACCTTCCAACGGGTAAAATGTCTCTTTGTGTTCTAGCCGACCAGATTTCAGATACCCTGTGACATCTTCGTCTGTGGCTGACGGTCACACGGACTCCTATGGCACCTCATCAGTGTTAAGACGTCCCCAGAAAGGACGTTTGGCAGCTCTCAGAGATGAACCTTCAAAGGTAATAGAACTCAGAAATGAAAATGAAAACAAAACTTTGTTTAAAAAAAAAAAAAAAATTAGATGAGGGTAATCTGTTGCAAGGAATTTTTAGAATAGGAATACATAGCAATAAACAGATATATATATATATCCTGTTTTACTATCTAATGCACAGCTGCTAGTCTTTTTAATCGGTAACAAATAATTGCAAAGTTATTATTTTTAATTCCCATTTGTATTAAGTATGATGAGCCTGTAAAATATAGTTTGAAGACTTTTTGTGTCTATACACTAATCTAACATATTACTCTTCTGCAAGCAATTTTAAGTCCCTTTCAGGACACATAAGTTGTCATTATATAAAGTTGATTCCAAAATTACCATTGGATTTGATAGCAAAATTCTGCTGTAATTTAGAGTATATATAGCCAAGACATGTGACGTTTTCATTTATTCAATAGGGTTGTCCATTTTAAAATTTCACTTAACTGTAAGATGGCAAGTTTTCTACATTATAGCTTTTTTTTTTTTACATTTCTCTAAACATTGCTGTCTTGATGGATGCATTCAGCATGTAAGTGGGCTTTTTAAAAATTATTTTAAATATCTTGAAAAAGAGTAGAAATGTCATGTTTTTCCCATTTGAGTTTGGATTTATTTATTTATTTATTTTTTTATTCTCTTAGGTTCAAACTCTGAACGAGCAGGACTGGGAGCGAGCCCAGCAAGCAAGTGTATTGGCAAATGTGGCACAAGCATTTGAAAGTGACGTTGATGTGTCCGATGTTGAGGATGACAGGGAGACTATATTCAGTTCGGTTGATCTCCTGTCACCAAGCGGTCAGGCTGATGCTCAGACTTTGGCCATGATGCTTCAAGAACAGTTGGATGCAATCAACAAAGAGATTAGGTACGGTCTATCTGCTGTTAAGGTTTTGATAAAAATGAGTTTCTGTGATGCTAGAAATCCTTTTTGTGTGGTTACGCAGAATGTGGTGGCTGCCCATTTGGTTTCCTGGCAGAGAGAGGTGACAAAAATAACTAGTTTGTTTATGCCTAAGTACTCTTTTCATTTTTTTTTATCTTCAGTCCAATTTATGGAAGGGATTGTGTATTACTGGTTTGACAGAAACCCCTGCATGGTGGTGTAACAGCAGTGTGTTCACCACTTTTTCAGATTGGATTAGAAGATTTTTCAGTGTGGCTGTTTTGCTGCCTCTTCCTAATGCCCAAGTCAACCGTTCTATTTATATGCTACTTGTTTCAATGTCACATTCCTTTGGAACTCTTTTCTTTTAGACTTATACAAGAAGAAAAGGAAAACACAGAGCAGCGTGCGGAGGAGATTGAAAGCAGAGTGGGTAGTGGAAATCTGGACGCCCATGGGCGATTCCGGTCCATGAGCTCCATTCCTCCTCCCTATGCCAGTGGTTCACTTGCTGGTTCTTCCCCACCTGGCAGTGGCCGCTCCACCCCAAGGCGAATTCCGCATAGTCCAGCTCGGGAAGTGGACAGACTAGGTATCATGACACTGGTAAGTATCCATTAACTTTAATTTTTTGTAAGAGTGTTCCTTTTCTCTAGGAAATGGGTTGTTTAATTTCCTCTTCCTCTTCTTCTTACTCAGCTGTATTTTTCCTTTCTCTAGGTTTTTCTACTGCTTCCTTTCAACTTCTATAAAAAGTGTAAGATACAGTCATAATGATTAGGAAAAACGTTCACAACTCAAGTCTATTAATTGGTCAACATCTCATGCCTAAGTATCCTGTCTGTTGTTATGGTCTTTCTTCTGATTCCTCTTGCTAGAAGAAATAATGTTTTCTTTTCAACCCCTGGTACAGCAATCAGTTTCTCCCTCTGCTTTAAACTTTATTGGTAGCAGTCCACTGTTCACTAAAAACTCATCTAAAAAGTGATTTGCATATATTGCTTTAATCCTGAAGACTGTGGAGGTATCACAGCTGTTTTAGTGAGTGCTAGTGTCTTGTTTTAACCTGTTCAGACTGGCAGGTAAAAGAATGATCTGTTAGACCTAGTAGCTGATGAAGTACCTTGGACTTAGCAGTTCAGTAAGTAGAGAACGATGGATCCATTCTTCTGACATTCTTACGACTGCTTACAAAACGTAATCCTTCTAGGAGCTGCTTTATGCATGTAAGCATATCTGTAAAAACAATATACAAGTTTTCCACTTTTTTGTTTTTACATAAATGTTAAGCAAACCTTAAGAGTTCCTCATATTTGGAATATCATTCGCTAAGGTGCCTCTTGGATTTTATTTGCAAGCGCTCTCCAGGAAAAGCTCCTTCTCTAACTTAGCTCTAGATGCATTCCTTTGTCTCCATATTTGCATATGCATTTGGAAACTGTACTTCCTAGTTGTACCTGCCACACCACGCTTACTGTACTTTATTGTCTTGGATTACTGCACCTGTATCAATGTCTGTACTATACCAGCCAGTAGCCAAGGAATGCTCCGCATCGCTCCAAGAGCAGGTGGGCTGTAAATGGTCCTGGTCTTGTAAATGGACTTGACTCATTTTAGTTTCTTATTTGTTTTTGAACACCCCCCTATTTCAGCTTTTGCTGGCTTCTAAAATGAATGTGTACCTATACCAAAAAGTTTAATTTATTTTTTCTTTTTCATAAAAAAGGAATCATTTTGCCTTTCTTGCATTAAAAAAAATAAATAAACAATCATTGTACTAGCTGTAGCCATATATGTAGGGTTCAAGCACACTTCTTTTACAGAAACTAACAAATTTCAGAATATGGAGTGCTTTACATTCTTTCAGTCGTAAGTAGTTAAGTAAGTACTTCTACAGAAAACCCTATACAAATTTTAGTAGCTATTTTCATGAAGACTAGATCAGAAGAATGTTAAAATTCAGTGTAACTGAACAAAAGTAAAAAAAATTAAGTTCACTTTTGATCATAAGAATCGTGACTCAAAGGCACTTGATCCATTGTTTGCAGTTGTATTTGTGTGACAGTTTAGTACCTGGCAACTGATTTCTGAAAGCTTTTGTGAGAGCATGAAAGCAAGAAGCCATGCTTCTCGAATTGCAGAACAAGAGCTTTCTAGAAAGTTTTGGGTTGGCTTATAAATTATCAGACTGAATGGGTTCTCATGTTCTCTTTTGCAGTGTTTTAATAGAAAGTTGCATTAGTTTACGAGCACGATGGCAACATTAAATTAATGCCAACTGCAGTAATGGTGTTAGGCAGTTCAGTTAGCTGAAAACCCCTTGTGATTAAATTAAATGAAAAGTATCAACATGATTAATTGTGAAACCTGCAGCTCTCTTGAACCGTTCTTGTGGGCAGTTTTTATTCCGTATGGTAAACGTTTTCATTTTTATGGATTATCAGATGTAATAGGTGAAAGATCCAGTAAGGTTAAAGAGAGTCTGCTGTGCTTTGTCTAAGAACTTGAGGAGGGACTAGATGATCTTTAAAGGTCCCTTCCAACCCTTTTGAAATAATTTGTCCCTGAATACAATGATAATTATTAAACAAATGATCTCAAACTTGTGTCAGCATTGGTCAGAATAATTTGATAGCTTCTTTGTGTAACTCAGGGTTGCTGCCTTGTTCTGTGCGCTGGCAGAGGTGGGGAGCACCTGGGAAGTGGGATAGAGGAGAAATAAAACTGGTGGTAGACTTCTCTGCAAACATTCCAGCACTTTAAACTTAGTAAAAAGTAAAAAACACTGTTACTGTATAGAAAACAGCTATCGTTGGCGCTCTGTGTGGCTGCTGCTCGTGCTGTGTAGGAGGCGGCTGCAGGAACGGCTGAGGTGTGAGAAGGGACTAGCGCAGAGAGCGTACGAAGCTGCTGTGGCTGCCCACGTAGCTTGTAGAGTTCAAGGCGAGTCCTTGACATACGACAGGAAATCCTCTCGCTTTTTAAAAGCAACACCTTACGCCCCCGTGAACCTTACTGTTTCTCTTGCTGAAGATAACGCACGTTCCATGTGCTAATTTGCCTGCGGTACCAATCCATTGAAATATCTACAGTACGTCTGTAGATAACCAAGTCTGGTTTGTTTATGTTTTTTTTTTTTTTTCTTCCTTATCCCCTCTTCAGGGATACATTTACTTAGTCTGTGATTTGAAGAGTACTTCATACAATGTATCTTCCTCTGTGCCATTGCTGTAATTGTTATTTATATTCTCCCTCATGTTTTGTCTGTCATAGTTGTTTCAGTCTTTGCTACAGTTTACAATAAATATGGCTTTTCCAAATTTCTTTCTTTGCATGCATCTATCAGCCTAGTGATTTAAGGAAACACCGTAGAAAGGTAAAAATCTTTAGTTTATTTACTGGTTTACCCCTTCCGTCTCCTTCCCTGTCCCCAAACTCATTAATGGGTAACAGGAACATAAAACAAAGCATTTGCAGGGTAACCTCAATGCAAGATTATATGCTCTTTGATATTAAATGTAAAATGG
Source organism: Rynchops niger (assembly GCA_013400035.1). NCBI lineage: Eukaryota > Metazoa > Chordata > Aves > Charadriiformes > Laridae > Rynchops > Rynchops niger. Next base: position 107,268 of record VXBH01003666.1, read on the forward strand.
TTTACCATCTTAACATAAGTGTGAGTTGGGTTTGTTTTGTGGGGTATTGTTTTTTTGTTTGGCTTTTTTGCTGGTATGGGGCACTGTTCTGTTGCTTTCTGTTTGTAACCACTATTTTGTGATCTTTTTGAAACGATACTTAATTTTGAAGATCTGTTAGTGCACACACAAATAATTTTTGTTATTCAAACTTTGAGATAAGCCATAGCCACAGGTTTGTAGAAACTGACTTCATAGAATTGGTAATCTTGCTAACAATTGTCTAAACACACAACAGTGGGAACTGAGACGCCTTCTGTTCACAGGACTCTGTTTTTTTGTCTTTGTATATTAGTTTTATGGTGCTGAAGTCGTTACTTTATTCATTCATAGAGCTAAGAACTAAAAGATGAGCGCAACTTGCTCATTTCACTAGCTAAGACTGAAATTGAGTAGTTTGTCACGTGAAGGTAACAGAAAATCCAGAAAGTCAAGCAAAAAATAGGCAACTGCAGAATGGTAAGGGCAAGAGTAATTAATCACTGAAATAACTGAGTTTTCCTTTCAATATTTTGTGTAGTGTTGATGTTGCATTCGTGTTTTGGTATTTCCGACTAACCTCTCCAGTTTTCATTCGTTTTCCTTTAGTCTCCAGCTTCTAGAGAAGAGGTACGAGATGATAAAACCACAATAAAATGTGAGACATCACCGCCTTCTTCACCTCGGTCGTTGCGTTTGGACAGAGTCCAAAAAGGAGCTTTGCATACAGTGAGCCATGAAGATATCAGGGACATAAGGAAGTAAGTAGCTGTGAATAACTCAAACCTACCAGTAACTTGGTATTTTGCTTAATATTTCAGGATTTTAGCCTAGATATTGAAGTGTTTCTCAGAAGTAAAAAGCATGAATGCGTAAATGGGTGTTTATGTTATATAAACAGCAAGAACAGAGATTTTATTAACGATCAGAAGTGGCTTTATGTGAAGAATTCTTCTGGAACTCAAGGTCTGCATTAAGTTTACTTTGGAAATGCAAGACATACAATTCCAGGCTTCTTTCATAGATTGGAATTTAGCTAGAAATTCAGAAATAAGTTGCAAAATTACCATCATTTTGACTGACAGATGTTCTTTTCGAAGTGCCTGGGTATCTGGGGTGGACTGAACTCAAGTATGTTAAACCCTTGTGTGCCTCAGTTTGTCAGGAACTTGTGTTGTCAACTTCAGCCTCTCTGAATTGCACTCTAAACACTTCAATTCTTGTTTCTTAAAGTAAGAATTGACTTGTAGTTCCATGTTACAGCGTGTAAATATTATATCCCTTCGTTTCTTGCATGATTTAGTCCTTTCCACTGCTTTTTCTATTTAATGATATGTATTTTATAGATACGTTTCTTTTCATGACTCATTAAAAGGTGAAATTAGACGTCATTAGTGATTTGCTTTTATAAACTTGCACAGAAACCTGAACTTGTCTCTCACTGTTATCCCAGTGAATTTGTTGTATGTGCGCTTCTTTATGACTTCTTCTTTTTTTTTTTTTGTAAAGTTCAACCGGCTCACAAGATGGGCAAACAAGTAATCCTAGTAGCAGTAATAGTAGCCAAGATTCACTTCATAAAGCCCCCAAAAAGAAGGGGATCAAATCCTCTATTGGCCGCTTGTTTGGCAAGAAAGAAAAGGGACGACCTGGACAAACAAGCAAGGAATCGTTAGGACAAGGTTGGTTTGGGGTTTTGTTTTGCACAATAAGAGAGAGAGTGAAAGACTGAATTTTATGATGTATGTATCAGTTTGTGCATATTTATGACTGATTATTTTGATATTGATGTGTACAGCATTTTTTGGAATTAGTATCACTAAATCTTCTGGTAGGTCCTTTTATGAGTGTAGGATGCAAGTTCAGCTTTTCAGCTATTGCTGTCTTTTAGTTTTGTGTAGTCAGGTTATTGAACCTTATTGACCTGTTCTGGCTTGTTTTGTAAAACAAAAATTTCAACTGGATCTCGGAAGTGAAAGAGGCTTTTGTTATTATTGACACCAACAGTCATGTCTTCCTTTCGGACCCAAAGGAACTCCCTTGAAACGAACCCAGCTGGCTTAGTAAATGCTATGGTTACCTTTCTCTTTTGTGTAAAATTCTTTGCCTAAAGTAGTACTCTTCATGCTGACGCCAGCCATTAGTGATACTGGAACACTGAGAATTCACCTTACGGGTGGTTGAAACAGGAGGTACTTGGTGTGACTCCAGCTGGTTTTAGACAGCACCTATTTGAGTCCATACAAATCTGATTTTCCTGTTTTTATACACCATATTGATGGGTATTAATTCAACTAGAAAATGGAGCGGTAGGCGGGATTGGAGGTTTGTCTTTGTACATTTTTGGTCACCATCATTGGATTCATCATAGAATCGTAAAATGTTTTGGGTTGGAAGGGACCTTAAAGACCATCTCGTTCCACCTCCCTGCCCTGGGCAGGGACATCTCCCACCAGCCCAGGTTGCTCCAAGCCCCGTCCAACCTGGCCTTGAACCCCTCCAGGGATGGGGCAGCCACAGCTTCTCTGGGCAACCTGGGCCAGGGGCTCACCACCCTCACAGCCAACAATTTCTTCCTAATATCTGAATTTCCCCTCTTTCAGTTTAAAACCATTACTCCTTGTCCTAATATTAGCAAGGATTAAATACTTGTGTTCAGCAAAGCAACAGTGACTTTTGGGTTATAGCTGGCCAGAACTGAGAAAATAACAAGACTGATTTTTGTCTTGGTTTTTTCTAGTTGGCATGGCAGAAGCAGATGGTTCCTCTCAGGATGCATTAGGTCTCAGCAAGCTTGGAGGTCAGGCAGAAAAAAACAGGAAAATGCAGAAAAAGTAAGTCACTGAATATTTTTAATCCTTTTTTGTTAAGGTATTGCTTTGTTTAAAAATGTATTGTTTTCTTTTTTTATTTTGTTTTGTTTTCAGGTGTTTTTTCCCTAGTACGGTGCTATGGCTAATAAGCCTCTGTAGAATTCTTTTAAATTACCTTTTATTTATTTTTTATTATTTTTAATAGTGGCATAGTTCATGATAAGTTTGAAACTAATTTCAGTGCTGAAAGCTTATTGCTGTAATAAGCAAACTTGGAGCTAAAAGTGGACTCTTACCAAACCTTTCCCCTGGATTTGTTATGTTTAATACCTGCTTTGGGTTAATTCATTTGGAAGATTTCCCAGAGTTGTCTTTGGCTGTGACTTGCTCCAGAGTGTGAGAGAGTTGACAGGGTGACAGCGTGAGCTGTTCTGTACAGCCATCCTTCTGTCCTTTCTAGCAGGTGACTCTGCAAGTCTTTCCTTTTGTGCTACAGCTGCTAACTGCTGCTGTGTGCACTAATTTTTTCACTTTTGTTTAAGGTTTAAGGTTCTCTTGACTTTTTTCTCTCGTACATTTCAACAGCTGAAATCTTTTTTCCTTGCACCGTATACTCCTGATTTCCTCTTTTTTATAAATTGTGACTATTTCCTTTTTTTTAAGGCACCTTTTAGATATGTAGTTACCTATTACTAGTCATGAGAATTTTTTCAGTGTGTCTGAGGAAAATCTTTAGTTGCATGTTTACCTTTTGAGTAATGCATGCTTTGTTGTTACAAAGAAGAGATGAAGCAAAAACTTTAGTCATAGCTGAAAAATAGCTGTTGCTACTAGTAGAAATCTTGACTTGACGCTTATATGGTAATACAGGAAACGCTAAAATTTATAGAAGTAAGATCAGGCATTCTTAGCATTTTTCCACCCGAAGCTGAGCTGTATACCTCGCGCTTTTGCTGCTTCTGTTCTGTTCAGCTGCCTTTACTCTGCCCAAGGTCAGACATATTGCCCTTTTTTTACTTGCCTTCTGAAGACAGAATAGTGAATGTTGAAAAGAAAATGTTCTCATTTTCTCTTTGCGAGAGATTTCTTGCAGCACCTAAATTCTATTAACAAATAAGAATAATGCCCAGTGGCTGCTAATGAAAACCAGCAGTGTGTTGGTTTGAAAAGTCAGAATGGAATGTGGTTTTGTTTGGATAACAGATCGCTCAGCTGTTTTTCTTCAGCCTGCTACACTGAAGGCAACCGTACATTATTATGATCCAGTATTTTCCCTTTTCTACAGAGCTTTAAAGTCATACCACATCTTGGTTGAATAAATAGTTTTAATCTGGTCATATCGAAGTAGTGGCAGGCCTGTTCTTTGAACAATATAGATCTTTCTCAATGCCAGCAACAAATGGCATTCTAAAGTAAAGCAATCTATACTGTCTTGCTTTAATAAATGCAAGAAATGCAGTTTCAGATTAATCATGGCTTTCAAAAATGTCATGGTATTACTAAAAGTATGCCTCATGGCTGCATGTTGTTGGTTGCTTAAAGTGGCTATGTTAGACAAATGAAAACTTTTCGTTTGAAATTGCCTTGCCTAGCAATTAAGTATGAGTATGTGCTTATTCACAGGAAAGTGTCTGTGATTCAGATATTTCAGTGAAAGTGGGTATGGAACAAGACTGTGATGAAGATAGGTATTGTCATATTTAGTTTTATTACTCTTACTGCTGAGAGCAGCAGCAGGGTGCTTTGAGCTTGCATAAGAAGTAAATCTTACCATTTTAAAAATCCCAGCAAAATAGTTTAATCCAGCTGTTCCAGAATCCTGACCGGTATTCTGAACGTAGGAAGCAATATTACCACAGAGTGTCAAAGATCCCTTGCTGCCTTCACGAGGTGCTTGTAATCAAAAGGAAAAAACGATAAAGCTGCTCTGAATTGCTTTTCACTTTGATATTGGAGGAGGATGGGGTTAAAATAAATTCTTGAGGCTGACTGTTCACTTACAAAATCCCGTATTCAGTGAAAATAATTCCAGTTACCTGAATGCTTGGAACAATGGCAGCTATTTCTATTAATTGTTGTCTCTAATCCCTATTTGCTTGCTTATCTTTCTGATTTCTGCATGCATGCACACAAACAGGCCCAGGGCGGTATTCAATGTCTTTACTAACAAAACCCTATTTATAGTTACAGAATTAAATTTCAGTATTCGTTATTTGTCTGGTTTTGTATGCTTTTAAATTCAGTTTAATCCTAGTTTTATATTTTTTCCTTCATTGTTTTATTTTCCTTTTGTTTACCATTTGATGTGGTAGTGCAAAATCAGGGTAAGTTTATATTTATTTTATTAGGATTGTTGTGAAATTATGATAAATCTCAGTTGGATTTTTAGCAATATATTAAAAGCTCTATTTTTTTTTTTTTTTTTTTCAAAAAAGTCGTAATTATGAGAGGAGACATGAGATTAAAAAGAATTTATTGTCGAAATGTGTTGCTGAAACAAATCCAGTGTCGTCTGGTTCAGTGTGAATGCTACTTCAGTGTCTCGTCTTAATTTGCATGGTGTGCATTTTTATAATGGAAATACTAAACCCCACTTAGATGGAATTAGTCTTGTAATTTGGGTTTTGAAAGCTGTTTAGCAGTAGTAGATGTTTGTGGCAATTAATTTCCAAGGTAGATGTATTTCTGTAAAACTGTTGCTCTTTGTCTACTAAATTTAAGGTGGTTTTAGTGTTTTGTTCGTGCTGCTCATCATCTGTGAGCTGTACTGTTGACAGTGTTTGCCACAACCGTACGTGTGCTTTTCTGTGTAGAACACCGCTAACTTAATACTGTATTCATCGGAAAGGGAGGCAACCCTACATTTAAGATTCTTCTTAAATTCTTCTTCTTAAAAAAAAGTTATACAGGATTTATTTGTTTATTTTATTTGTTTTAAATTGTGAGAAAATGATAAATACATAACATAGGATCTTGAATCTGTAGTATTGCTGCTTATCTTCTTAATTCTACTCTTGCAGGCATGAATAAAAAGCATAGAACACTAAAAACTGTCCCATTAGGTGAAACTTTTTTTTAAACTTCTGAAGAGAGTGAGTGGAGACTTAACCATATACAATTAGCTCTCAAAGGCAACTTAAACATCCTTTTTTCAGACTTGATCCATTTTTTTCAGACAGATGTATCCAAGCAACATTGCTTGCTTAAATCTGCGACACTAGTTTTTGTCTCTTGGTTTATCAAATATTTTTGGCAGCTATTTATAGGGTTCTTGTGGGCTTCTATTGTTTCTGTAAGCTGAATTGTCAATATTAAACATCAGTCTCTTCTGTTTCAGAATAACAAAGGAAATGGTGTCATCGTAGGAGATGAAAGCTGAGTTTCAGTACCCGCCCTTTCAGAATACAATTGCCAAAGCGTGGCGCTCTGAATAGGATGCTTATCTGAAGCTGGGCCTGAAATTCTGACAGGCTCGCTGGTGCAGACTAAAATTCACCAATTAAAGGGTTACTGCCCCAGTTCCCAGCCTCGACAGCCTGATGGACAGTACTGTTTCGATGGCATGGCTATCTGATGTGCTCAGACATATCCCCAGGTCTTAAATCCGCACGTTGAGGAAAAATGACTACTTTGCTTCAGTCTAATTTGCTGAACGGAAAATTGCAGCAATTGAGAATCTGACTGACAAATAAGTCTGACATCTCCACTTTGTGTTGGCAGTGCTGGTTAGAGTGTCAGTGACGGTTTCAGACACAAGTTTCCGCAAGGAGAGGCATCTCTCCCACTCTGAAATTTCCCGTCCGCTTCAGCTTCCATCACTATGCAGTCCTTGCGCGTGTGCTGTGACTGCCTTAGTGGCTACATCATATAAGGCTGAGAAAGGAAGAAAGTTAACTGTTGAAAAGAAAATAGTAAATTGAATGCAATGTTTAAATTGTAACATCTACTTGTAACTAGCTTCTCTTTTTTTATTAATAACTTTCTCTGTACTTGTAGGCATGAGTTGCTAGAGGAAGCCAGAAGACAAGGTTTGCCTTTTGCCCAGTGGGATGGACCTACTGTGGTGGTGTGGTTAGAGGTAAGTGGTCTTTCCAAAATAAATAAATAAAAAAAAACGCACCTCAGTGTACAGACTTCTAAAGAATTACAGGTTTTGGAGGCCAGGAATGTTTTCCAGATCCTGCTTACTTCCTTTTTTTGTGTTTCAGCTGTGGGTTGGGATGCCAGCCTGGTACGTGGCTGCTTGCCGAGCAAATGTGAAAAGCGGTGCTATCATGTCAGCCTTGTCTGATACAGAAATACAGCGTGAAATCGGAATTAGTAATCCTCTGCACAGGCTGAAGCTGAGGCTGGCCATTCAAGAAATCATGTCACTAACAAGTCCATCTGCCCCTCCCACCTCAAGGACGGTAAGGAAAGTCATCCAGCATTAAACATCTTTTAGAACCATTAGAATTTCCCAAAATTCTACTGCAGCCATGTAACTGAAAGGATTTGAACGTTAAATAAGAATTTCTGGAAACACTAAATCGTAGAGGAACACATTATTTAAGTATAGGGTGTTTCTTCCTTTCATGAAAACTAAATGAAGGAATATCTACGTTCTCTTTCTCAAAGGAAAGAAGTTTATATCGGTGTATGTGGTCCAAAATATTTAGAGGACTTGTTATTTGCCTCGTCTTTTGGACTCAGAAGAATTTATAATACAGATAAAGTACGTAAAGAATGTGCGTGCAGAAATTAGTAAAATAGTTGGAGGATCTGTTCATTGAGGTATGAGGCCATTAACTCCAGAATACACAAACTAGGAGTCTACCTGTCTCTCTATACTGTACTAAATTTAGGCACTTAAAGTTAGTGTGAATTCCCTCTCATGAATCTGTCTGCCCTGCGATCTAAAATTATTTCTGAGATTCCTGGGATTATGTACTAGCCTGCAAATGCATTTTTCGGATTAGAGCAAAGCCAAGTGTTTGCCCATTAGTTACATCAGTGTAAGCTATTTATCGCATTCAGTTTTGTTAATGTCTGTGACTAAAAGTGATCCATGGTAATAGGCTTTTATTCCATGCCATTACTTTCAGTAGATCTACCTATACTTAAGACTTTAGAAACCATTGCTTTTGCCCATGCCTGCTCCTTACGTGTACCGATTGCTTATATGTTCTGCAACCTTTCCTCTTTGTTACTGCTTTCCTTGCACTGGATGGGACTGGTTCCCTGTGGGGTCATATTAGACCACGGGAAATGTCTGGGTAACACATGAAGAAATGGAAAATCTTACAGCCACACAACAAACGGTTAGTTTATAGTGTTGCCACTTCTGTTCCTTAGAGTGCTTTTCCCACTTTTAGAACACTTGAATCAAGTGCCTTTTGGTCTTTTTTCTTTTTCTTGTCTTTTTTTTTTTTTTCTTTTTTTCAAATTAATAAATTAAAATTCTGGATTGTTGCTTCTTCTAATTATTAACCTTGTAATCTGCATCTTGCTAGTTTTTTTTCCAGAAGTGGGAGTGGGGGGGATCAACACTGATAAAATTGTAAACAAAACTCTTTCTAATCTGTAAAATGGAGCTCTGATTTGATTAACTAATAGACAAATTGAATTATTTGTGTGGAAATTTCTTCTCTCCAGAAAATTTAATCAGTAGATGGGTTTTGCAACCTCTCATATGAAAATGAGTGCCTTACCTTTTCTTTTTTTACAATGCATGATGCTTGCTTTATCTAGATTTTTTTTTTTTGGTATGCAGTAGACATAGAGTCTTGCAGTGCATCTTTTATCTTTGATCTCCTTACTAAACTTAAAATACTAACATGTATGTGTTCTTTTGCTTTTCTAACCACGTAACAGGAAGATGAGGAGGGAAGCTGGGCTCAGGTTGGAAACTTTATGTAATATTATGTAAACTGTCACGATAATTAGAGCATGTTTCCATTATAGCAGTTTCTTTTAGTGATTTTTTTTTTTTTTGGTGTGGCTTGGGGGTTGGAAGAGGGCTTATCTCTGTGTAATACATACTTGGAAGATACATTTTTATATTTAGGTGATTTAAATATTTTAATGTTTTCTAGAACTTCCAAGATTTGGTGGTTCATTATTCAAAATTTGTAAAATACGTTGCTACTCAGTACATCACAAAAAAGCTATGCATGAGGATTTTCAATAATAGGGCTGTTAGGGGGAAGAATATTCAGAAGTCTTTGTTACCATTAGCTTTCCGAAATACTTATCCTCTAGCTTACAAATCGCCAAAACATAGTTACTCCTTCTTTATAAGCATTGTTGTATTCTATGCACTGAACATACTAGATCAAATTTTAAAATAATTTCCTGACATAAAGCGTGGAATGTTTTGGTGGGGGATGGCTCTCTGGGAAGCCAGAAGTCCAAGAAGAATATCTGCTTTGTGCGGAAAGTCCCTGTACAGCCCAGCCGCCATCACAGGTGTGCTACAACAGCCTGGATGGTTAAGTAGATTTCTGTGCACTAATTCTGTAATCCTCCTTGATCAATTGTTTTCCCTTAAAGTGGTGACAAATCCTAATTGTATTTTCAGGCATTGATATAGTTGAGTATTTTATACAGGGATATAAACGAAACTCAGGATTTACCTGTGACCCATATCTTTGGACAGTAGAGTTTCTTCTCGCTTGGCTGCCCTCCAGCTTAAACCTGTTTAAGTCTCATTAATTACGACTGGGATACTCCTTTGCAGATTGTCAGTGGTAATAACCATAGCTTGCCTCCCTGTTTCAAGAGTAACGTGCTCTTTCAGTCTGCTACCTAGTGATGGCTTGCAGAAATGCATTGCTATGGGGCCTTGCTCCTTGCTAGAAGATGCTTCCTCTAGAGGAGAAACAAAGCTTTTGACGTTTAATTCCACAGTAAAAATGAATTATTACCCTCGACTTCTGAAAAAAGGAGCTGCTGTTTTTTCTTGCTCGAGGAATGATTAGATGCATAGTTACAAACTCTTTTTGTACAAGCTTTCTCCAAAAAAATGCCTGGTGATTTGCAGGTCAAAAATGCAGTGAGATAAGTCCCCTGTCCCCCCCTCTCAGGATAAGGACTAGCATTTAGAATTGCTTGTTCTTCAGTAGTGGGTTTTTATCAGTTTCTGAAAACAGTTAAGTGTATTAAAAAAAACCCTGCAGGGTTTGTTTGGTTTTTTTTTTTGATATCTTGTGTTTATATGGTCATGTGAAAAATAAGATCTATGCTCCCCCCCCAATTTTCAAGAGATACAGTATTTTCAACATCTTAACAAAACGAAATTCCATGGCTCTTGCTATCAAGACCATGTAGATTAGTCTGTCTTTTTTGATTTTTATTAGCTTTTGCATATTTTTTCATACTTGCTGATCTGGGTGTTTAAACTTGCTTTTCCTCATGAGGATGACTACTTCTTCAGAAAACACACATTTTTCAATACTCAATTGAAAATGTGTATTCACAGTAGTATTCGATGCTTTTATTTGCTTATATTTACAGGCTAAGAATTAAGCAAGCATTGTTTCACTTTTTTTTTTTTTCCTTTAAAATGTGTTGCCTAAAAAAGCTTTTTCTCTTTTATTTCTCACTTTGACGAGCTTATTCCTTAATCTTTTAAAACCAGACGTTAGCGTACGGTGATATGAACCATGAGTGGATCGGCAATGAATGGCTCCCCAGTCTGGGGCTCCCTCAGTATCGCAGCTATTTCATGGAATGTCTTGTGGATGCTCGAATGCTGGATCATTTAACTAAAAAAGATCTGCGTGGGCAACTTAAAATGGTGGACAGCTTTCACAGGTAAATAGATTTTAAGTTGGAGACAGTAAATGTTTCCGTTATCTCTAAATGATTTTATTTTCCCGATTTTATTTTTTTTCTTAACAGAAACAGTTTTCAGTGTGGAATTATGTGCCTACGAAGACTGAATTATGATCGAAAAGAACTTGAAAGAAAAAGAGAAGAAAGCCAGAATGAAATTAAGGGTTAGTGCTTTGTCTTGACCTCAGTCTGATTCTAATGTCTTTTCACTGATCTGCCTCAAAAA
>VXBH01003666.1:130270-171951 GCA_013400035.1 Rynchops niger
CTTTCATTTTTTTTAAACTCTATAAAGCTGACCGTAGCTCAAAGGTAACTTAAAAGAAGAAAAAGCACTTGTTGTAGGACTCTTTGGGGGGCTTGGAGAAGGGACTGGTGGCGATGAGAGGAAAATGGGGTGGCCGTGGCCTGCGAAGGCTGGGCCTGAGGTTATTTATCACCGTGGACTCGGAAGAGAGGAGTTTCCCTGCAAAAATCCTTTTCCTCGGGTGTCCTGACGGTGGTGCCAAGGGCACGGCAAGCTGCTGGGGCGGCCAGTGGGTCCCCAGTAAGTAGCCAGGCCGGGATGAGTCCCCGCTGCCCTCATTGAGCCTTGGCGAAGGCCTAGAGCTGCTCCTTGGTTCCCTTCGCCTGCGGTGCTGTGTCCACGCTTACGGCCTCGGCATCCCCCTTTGTTCCTTCCAGGAGCTGGTCCCAGGCCCTGGGGAAGAGGGGAGTTCCCGAGGGTGCCGCTAAAGGTGCCTGGTAGGATGCTGTGATCGCTGATTAGTCATAACAGCGGCGGAGAGCAGAGCCGACCGGGTAAATTCAAAGCATATATTTAGCCTCAGTTTGCATTTGAACCGTAGCGTTTTCATTTTCCTTCAGAAATTTGACCATGTGAGCTAGTGACTCATAAATAGATCATATTTCTCCACGTTCTGCTTTGGAAGAGATGCTGGCATAGCAAGCTGCTGTGGAAACCGGGCTTATTCCTGTTAGCTCCCCACCAGGAATCGGAGGTCTTGCCTGAGGCCCCTTTTTCCTAGGCTGCTTCCATCCCTTTTGTCACTCACTTCAGAGAACACAGGCTTGAGGTGTGGAAAAATGTTGGCGTTTATGTGCATAATGTAGGAAGAAATGTGGATTCTGGATTTGGTAAGGGAGCGCGGCTGAAATCCTTCCTTCCTTCCTTCCTGTTTGCGAGAGTTTGAGGAGGAAGCAAAGAAATCTAGACTTCAATCTGGCTTCTGTTCTTTTAAATGCCTGAGCACAGCTGAATGTACGAAGCAAAACAAAACTATCAAGTGAATGCTCAAACCAAATAGTTGGTCAAAAAAGTTGTGTTTTGCACAAAATATATAGAGTAACCACGTGCCTATTTACCGGCACTTCAGCTCTTGTCACCTGAATTCTGTTTCTGAGTGTCTTGCGCAGCGTGGTGGAGTGCGGAGGGAGGGGTACCAGCCATCCCTCTTAGGAGTGACCACAGGTTTGTGTTTGGTTACAAAGTTAGACCTTGGACCCAGTGTTCTGTTTCCTCACTGAGCTGTTTCGGTTCCGCTTTCCAGCAGTTTTTATTATAAATATGTAGTCTCATAAGCTTTCTAGATATTAAGTAATGTAATAATTGTTAGTTCCTTAATTGCTGTAGGAATTTGGAGATGGGAGACCTAAAGAAGCAGAAAGGGAGAGGTACTCCTACTTTGTCAGGATGTCATCTGCTCTTCTCTTACACCCTCCTTTCGGGCCACTCTGTCATTTGCTACTTTGGGGTTTGACAATCAATTTTTCTGTGGCTCTTGTTTCCAGCCCTGAAATTTCTGAAATGCTGCGTAAAACTGGCTTGTCAGCTTATTCTGTCTGGCTGCAGAGCAAGCAGTGGTGTTTTTCGCTGTGCACTTTACCTTTGGTTTATTAGTTACTCGTTTAGAGGGAGTTTTTATTCTGGTTACTGGATTATGCTTGTGTGAACGAAATAGTCCATGATAATCGTCCTTATAATCTGTTCTTAATTAGGAAGATACAGGTAAGCAGACAGAATTATGGTATGTTAAAGAACTGAACTCTAGCAGAATAACAATGAAGAAAAGACATCCTTCCTCGGACTTGTGTTCCTGAACAAGCTGGGAGAACAGAAAGCTTTTTTTTTTGTTGTTTTTGTTTTGCTTTTTAGAATTAGTTTGTTTTGATTTTGATAAAGAGTATAAAATACAGCCACTAACACCAGGCTGGTCAGGTATTCTGCTCACTAGTCACGTTCCAAAGTCTTAATTAAAAGCGTCCAACTTGATACTCCACAGGGGATAAGGTTTCCAGAAAATGAGATGCCCAAAGTCATTAGCCACTTAGGTGTTGAATGTTGTTTCAAGATGTTATTGCTTGTCTTTTTATGAGTTTTGCTTCCTGCTGTCGGTACTCCAGCACTCGCCCTGCATGCCTCCTGAAAGTCAGACAAGACACTTGAGTTTGTGTACGTGTTTCACAAGGGGTTATCTGAGAAATGCAGTAACTCACGTACTCTGTTGTTGCAGGCAGGTGGACTAATGTCTACATTGCATGCAAATTCTTACAGTTGTTTGGATTTCTTTCATAATGCTGAAACTCCTTACGCAACAGAGGAAATGTGTAGGTTATATTGCCTAATAAATATTAGCATGCTGATCATCAGTAGCGGCTGGGAAAAAAAGCGACTATTCCTATGCTTTAAATATATGCATGGGATCTAGAATTAGTGACAGTCTTTGGAAGTGGATGTTGGTTTTGTTTGGTTTGGAGACCGGTTTAAAGAGAAGTCTTTCAGTGCAGTGAGTGAAGAAAAGACACATATTAATTTGGGCGAGAAAAGACTTCCTTGTGCTATTTGTAATCACGTCAGCGATTGCTTCTAATGTTTTTGCAGTGCCAATAGGAAAACTAAAAGGGGTTTTCAAACTGGCTTGAGAAGACAACCTGAGAGCCAAAGTTCAAATCCACTTTCACTGCAAATATAGCTTCTGTCCGTGTGGTTAAACAACATACTTTATTGGGAATTTTGGATTGTGTCTCCATCAGCTTATACATAATATAACATGAGTTGCTGTAACTGGAGTGTGACAGTACTTCTTCTGATGGTGTTGCAGATGTGGAAGGCTACTGTAGGCCACACCATTTCTGTCAATCAGGATGACGGAGCCGATGACTGGGAGACAGATCCTGATTTTGTGGTACGGCTTTCGAATTTTGTTGATTCAGCAGAAGTGTGTTCTGTAACGCGATAAAGAGTAATTCTTCAGGGCGGGTCTATGTCTCAGCAAGGTAAACTGATGGGAGTGTGTTTGTGCCTGTGCGTGATTAACTATGAGACTAGCTTGTCTTGGCTGGGTACTGCAGGGAGGTCTGTACAGAAGAGATTTGTGTCAAGAAGCAGCACCTTCTTGGGGCTGAATGTGTGCTCCATGCGTTTCAGCAACGGACAAAGCACGGGGCTCACAGCAGGAGTGAAGGTGATATTAACTGCTTTTCTGAACTCTTCTGATCTCACCGACCGCTGAAGGCTTTTGCTGTGAACTCTAAAGTGCAGATAACTAGTAATGTCTTTGGGTTTTTAACTCTTTTTGTGTGTCCTCCGCAGAATGATGTGAGTGAGAAAGAACAGCGCTGGGGAGCTAAAACTGTGAAAGGATCCGGCCATCAAGAGCACATCAAGTAAAGCAGCTCTCTTTTAAATTTATTAATAGTCACAATCCCAGGCGACTTAATCAACTCATGTTCTCCATTACTTGTGTCTTCATAATTAAAACAAGAGTCTCGTAGAAGATTGATTATTTGCCAGATTGCTGGTCTTTCAAATATGTCAGCATCTTCAGATCTGAAATTAAGATGAGAATTATGGTGCAGGGACTCCTAAATCTTTCTTTGTAACTGGAAATGTTACTTTTCCTGACTCTTTGTGTCTGGAAAGTTTCTTTGTTCTCTTTTGGTGTAAAAGCCAATACTGCCGGGGAGAAATTTGTGTTGGGTGATCTGAGCAGCTCCAGTTTGATACTTTAAGGATACATTTGGTCCCTTAATTTTTAGGCTTTGTTTAGAAAACTGCTACCAAACTTATAAAAATTCTGGCAAAGTAACAAATTGAGCCCTGTGGCAGAAAAGCAAATGAATGCATCATGAAGAGCTATGTGAGACAGATGATCCGTGTTCTGAATCTTGTACTTGTAATGAAAAGTGTCTAAGACTTCTCTTTAAAGTAGTTTTAGGAAATCTGTGATTGTGATGTTCATTTTGGTTTTGCTTGCGTATTTCTGGGGTATCAACCCGTGTGGTACAAAAGCTGGGAATAAATGTCGTCAGTGTTGTAAACAGAGAGAGACTGAACTCTGTGGCTTACTTCAGGGCTCAGTTTTATTCTGCCCTATTTGGAGTGCAGTGGGGACGCCTACTGGCTGAATTACGCCTGGGGAAGCTTTAAACTCAAGTGGGAAGTGTTCTAAGGTACAGATTACCACCTCAGTTTGTCCTTCTTGTATGTACCCTGCACTACTGTTAGTTCAATTCCTGCGTATTGCAAGGGAACGCTTGGGGAAAAGGAGGTGCATGTCTCCTTGCATCCTTAGTTTGCGTTAACAGTTGTGTCCAGAATGCTCAGTTAGAATTAGAGTCCCGTTACCATAGGGACTGTACGATAAGAGATGATCCCTATTCTGAAAAGTTGCCATCGAAATAAAAAGTGTTGGAAAGAACTTAAATTAGGACATAAGAAAATATGTTTCAGGCACGTATGAATTCTGGGTGATTGACTGTTCAAATAGCAAAATAGCCTTCCATATCCATCTTAAAACCAACAATTTCCTTTTGGTTCTTTTTTTTTTTTTTCCAGACAAGTGTTTTGCGGTAGAATAAATTCTGTTTCTCAGAATCTGATGAAGTACTTTGTGCACTGAAAAAATAGGAAGGGCTTGAAAAATACAAGTTGTCCAACTTTTAGTTGAGATGATATTTTTATCATCATACTTTTTATTTTGCATCTTTTTGAAGTTGTCTTCTGAAACTTTTGTAGTAAAACTTGCTGTTTAACTATCTGTCTTTTAAAGTATTCATCAGCTGAGAGAGAACGTATTCCAAGAACACCAGAACCTCAAAGAGAAGGAACTTGAAACAGGACCAAAAGCTTCCCATGGCTATGGAGGGAAATTTGGCGTTGAACAAGATCGCATGGATAAAGTAAGTATGAATGCTTCCCTGGGATGATATCATAAGCCTTGCCTTGCCTTGCCTGTTGCCAGTGCAACTATATATGTAAGTTAAGCTTGTAGAAGCAAAGTTGGAACAACTTTGCTAGGTTTGGAGACATAGAAACTCAGATCATGGCATAAGCTCATTTTGAGGGCAGAAGCACAACACTTACAGTGTTCTAACAAGAACAATTGTAACCACTGTTACCCAAATCTGTCAGACCATCATGCTCCGTTCCCCAATTAAATCAAGATACTCCCACAGAAAGAACTGAACTAAAGTACCTGAAGCATCAGGAACAAGTATTTCAGGTGGCAAATTAGGAATCTGTGAATGATGAGAAGTTCTGGGCTGTGCAGTGGCCCCACATGTTTTTGTTTGATGCCTGCTCTGAATTTAGAGCAAGTCTACTCACTTATGCCTTGGGTGGATTCCCCTGGAGTCAACGTTCAGGTTTCTAAAAATATAACTCTAAATTAAGGAAGTACTTCATGCATGAATAAATCCAGTAGTTTTTTTATTTCGATGCTGCGCCAGCTCTTCTATGCATATAGAGGTTGCCAAAGAACGAAGTGCTGCTTCTTTTAAATTAGAGGTCAGTTTTCTTAAACAGTGGTAAACTGTGAACAGTGACAAGTAATCCAAGTATTTAAAAAAATCATTGTACTTCAGTCAGACGGTAGTGTTTTACATAAGGACTTGATGGCTGTTTAAGTTATGCTCTATTAACAAAAGTAGTGATAGTTCTTAAGGCGCAATAATTAGACAGGTGTATCAACTTCTGCGTAGTTTATTTCATGTACTCTGTTAAAATAGGAGCCAAACTGTTTCCTGAGTGAGAATGATTTTCTTTTCTTACTTTATTTACTTTCTGGGTTTCTAGTAATTTGACATCCTTAAATTTTTTCTGAATTCTGATATTCCAGAGTAAATTGCTGTATAATTCTTAATGGACCTTTGAAATAGGCTAATCTAACCTTTGAATGTGGGCAAGGAATTGCTGAGCAGATCTGACCATTAGGCCTGTTCTGCAGCTGCATAGCTCTCTAATGTCAGCAGTTTACCCCTCACCAGTGCCCATGGTGAAAAAAGAAAGAAATAAAAGTGAGTACTGTTTCCTGTCGGACAGAATTAATCATCAGGAAAAACATAATGGTCACACCCATCTGAGTGATACTGGTGGCAGGAGATGTTCAGAATTTATTTTTTTAATAAAACTTTCTTCCTTATAACTATAGTTCTAAAACCTTATCATTGGGATCTCCCCTTTGCAGGTATCTGTGGCTCTGTGCAGGTGTGCTAGTATTAAGGCTTGACTCACCTGAAGTAAATGAGTGTTACTGCAGTATGGTCGATGGTACAGGTTTTTGCTCCATTTAGGACAAAACCTTGATGCTGACTTAAAATGAACGGTTACATCATTCTATGTGCTAGACCTCCATAACTGATTTAAAATGTAGCAGAGTATTGTGCTGAGGAATTATGAGGGCAATTTACTCTGAAGTACAGATTTCTGAGAAAAATCTATTTTCGAAGTCTTTTCTGAAAAGGGATATGTTGTAATGCTTGGTATTTGATGAAACATGGAAAGTTCTGGTACCGAATAAAAGAAAACAACATGCTTAAACCTTTACCTACCTCGATTGGCATAACAAAAGAGAGATCATGTAAAACCACATAAAACCTAGGGTTTTCAGAGCTTCGTGTCTTCCCCATCTAATGGGAAGAAGAAAGGGAGGTGGGAGCATTTTCTGTCGCATTTAACAGTTACTCTACTACAGAACACCTGCAAAAAGAACAAGTCAGGAAAAGAAAGGAGCTTTTATATTGCTTAGAAGTTAAGCTGGTGTGTTGTTATTGACATGCTTGTTCTGTTACCTGGTAGTTCCCAAGTGCTGGGAATGTTCCCCCTCAGCACCTATGTAAAAAAAGGCAAATACTGTAAAAGCCCAAGTTACTTAGAGTTTGTAGACACCTTGTGTCCTCAAATTAATTCACCTTGGTCCAGGTCTCTGTTACTGGTACGAGATAAGCAGGTTCTCATTCCTCAAAGGTTAGAGCTCGGGGCAGCTGCGTGGAGGGGGCTCTGCTGCAGCCACAGATGCTGACGGCCCCGTGCACAGTGCTGGGACCTGCGGTGCTGCCAGTGGTGAGTGGTGGAGTTGGGTCAGGAGAGGCGCTTGTCACAGGATGCAGCCTTTCAAGCTCAGTTTTGACACTGGGCAAGAAAAAACGGGTTTTGGCTATATTACTTAGCACTCCTCAAGGTGCTAGGCTCTAGAATCAAATCCAGGATCTAGAAGGGTATCCTAGTACTAGATTAATGTAACACCATCAAACGCTGCATATACTTTCAGGTGTGTAATTACATATCCTTGTATCTTACCTGGAGGCAGTCACAGTGCGATGTAACTGCACTTCGGCTTGCTGTGTTCAGCTCTAGTTCAAATGGGAGGCTGCGGGGCTGGGATGCCTTTGGCACGGAGAGCTCGGTCTTGATGTGGATGCACCGCTTCATTTTGCGATGCTGTTTTGCAAGTGAGGAGAAACTATGGAGAGAAGATGCCTAATTTTGATTTATGCAGAAGATCAGGGTGCCTCCCTAAAAGAATGGCAATAGAAAACCTAGCTGTAGTTGTATTTGGTTGCAATCTGCTATTAGCTAAAAGAGAACTGTAGCCATATGCCTAAATACAAGGCTTTGTACTTTATCTAGAACTAATCCTTTTTTAAAATTCTGCATGAACACCATCAAGAGCCTGTCTGTATCTTTCTTGTTCTCATTCCTGTGATTTTGAAGTAAAAATACAGAGTGTAAAACAGTCTTCATAAAATACAGTTGTTGCTGTCAGAATCTTTCTTGGCACTTCCCTTGCCTAGGCTGTATGGTCACAGCGCGACAGTCTTTGTAAAGACTACTCAAGTGAGTAGCAGTTTCCAGGGAAGTTATTTTCAACAGGAAGAGTGTCAATGATGCATGTAGGCAATGAAGCTTATCCTCAGGTTACTTGGTTGCAGTGTTTTCTCTTACATGCAGAACTATATAGAACTGCTGGCCATTTCTGAACTTTCCCATTTCTTTTAGTCAGCCGTTGGACATGAATATCAATCCAAGCTTTCCAAGCATTGCTCCCAAGTGGATTCAGTGAAAGGGTTTGGTGGCAAGTTTGGAGTACAAACTGATAGAGTTGACCAGGTAAGCGGTTTCATCTTGTACTGCAGCTACTCGCAGTAATTGAATTTATCACTTTGTATGGACAGCTGAAAAATTCCAATACCTTAAAATGCTGGTGTGGTCTGCTCTTCCTGCTGGATTCAAAGTTTAGCAGTAAGCTAACGCTGACTGTTAGGGAGATGAATTTCTGTTTAAAGCAAAACATAAAACAGCCCTTATGGCAAATTGAAATAAGTTGAAAAGAAAACTGAAAAGTTAAAATGTGCCTTTTAGCCAGTCTGGGCTCTTTGATGAGGATAAAATCAGTGTGAATGCTACAGAAGGAGGAGGGCTTTGGGGATGTTTTGTCCTGTGTCGCAACATGAGCTACTGGGCAGGATAATTGGCATCCAGTTCCAAGACTGTTTAACAATCTCTGCATGGAAATGCTGAATTCCTGTTGTACTGAATTGCTGAACCTGGCAAGACTACAGTATGTTACTAGAACAATTTGCTTTGGCCAGGGGTGATAAAATCCTTGCCACGAGTACATGTACTAAATTGTCATGTAAATGAATATGGCCTACGAGTTAAATAGCTATTTATGTTCCCGATCAAGAAGGTCAGAGCAGTATGGAAAGACACAGAAGCTTTGCGTGCTGTTTGTCCACTGAAGTACATGCGGTTTTTCTACTAATATGTAATTCTTTGTTACACATGCATTTTTATTTCTCTTCCAGTCAGCTGTTGGGTTTGAATATCAGGGGAAAACCGAGAAGCATGCCTCCCAAAAAGGTAAAGTGGTGAGGTGGTCACTTTTGTAGACACTCAATTTTTATAAATAATAGAATAGTACTCTGTTCTTCTACTGTTTGTAAAAGACCTTGTTTAGTGAAGCCTCACCATGGCGTGCTCAGTGAATCAAATGTTGAGGGGTTTGGGTGGAAGAGAAGATGAAAAAATGAATTTCAAAGCAATTCCATGAGGTGACGAGGTTTTAAGACAGGAAAATAGCCTGTCATCATGAGTCTTGCTTTTCTTTTAGAAGTGAGGTTCAAGGACGTTTTAGAAAGACTGGGAGTTGTTCTTTGCTGTATTGCACCCTGTTGGAAATGGGGAGTAGATTTAAGAGGAACCATCATAAACTATAGGACTGTTGCCTATCTTATTTTCTGTGTTTAAAATAAAACTTGATTTTGTGTGCTAATGAGTAATATTTCAGTTCTGAAATAACTTTTTTTTCCGCTCAATTGCTAGGATGTGATGTTTCAATTAAAAGCTTCTTAATTTAATTTTTATTGTGCTTTACTCTCAATGCAGACTACTCAAGTGGTTTTGGTGGAAAATACGGAGTACAGGCTGACAGAGTGGACAAGAGTGCTGTGGGGTTTGATTACCAGGGTAAAACTGAGAAACACGAGTCGCAGAAGGGTGAGTAGACACACATGTTGGTGGGTTTGTACTCTGATTGTGGTAGGCATTCATGATGGGCAGTGTCGTAAAATACTAATTTTTTACATCTGTTGCATTCCTAACCTGCTGAAAGTTAGCACTGAATAAAAGTTATGTTGCTGAAAGCTTGAACTCCTGAAAAAGAAACCTGAAACATAGGTCTGACTGGCTTTAAGTGATGATACAACTGCCATTACTTTAGAAGCAGGGTACATGTGTTTCTCTGCAGGTTTTTTGCAACTTCTTTTGAAAAGCTGTAGAGTAAAGTACTGAGACTGTAAGCAGTTTAACCACAATGGAGAAGCGTTTCTGGAAGAATCATCTGTTTATAGATTAAAACATTTATCAAAGTTGGTAGTGCTTAGAGTTAATATTGTGTTGCTAATCAGGTTTCCAGGCATATCTGATCAAAAATCGACCATTTTATTGGAAAATTTTGACATTTTTGCCATCTGTTTCTGTTTATCTCAAATAAATGTTTGCACTCTAGAAATGCTAAGGAGAAGAAGGGGGTGTTTGTTTAAAAGCATCCAGGCTGTTGCTGACATGGTTTTTGAAGTTCACTTTGCTGTAAGTGTCTTTAGAATTTTATCAAGGAGTCAAGTGGCAGAATTGCTGATACTGCCCAGCAGTGGAATGATATATGATGTTATTTTATTTTCCATCCTGAGAGAATGTATTCTGAAGAATTTATGATTTCAGTGCCTGGAATCAAAATTAACTGGGGATGTCAGTGCTTCTTTTAATAGGTAATGTAGTGATAGCAGGTCTGACTGTCACAATTTTTCAAGGCAGTATTTTGTTATTGAACACTTCTTTTCACTCTTATCTCTAGATTATTCCAAGGGCTTTGGTGGTAAATATGGTGTTGACAAGGACAAAGTGGACAAAAGTGCTGTTGGCTTTGAATATCAAGGCAAAACGGAAAAACATGAATCACAGAAAGGTTTTTATTGTCTTATTTAAAAATACAAGTTCAAGTCAATCAGCCTTTTAAACTTGGGAAAAAATACTTCGTTTGGGATTTTTTTGTGTGGTAAATGTGTGTTTGTCCATTGTGTATGCGCAGATTTTTGTTTCACTTAAATGAAAAGGAAGGCATTGTAAACGGTCCCTGATTTTCACAATCTGATTTCCAAGGGACCTTATGTCCATATGGATGTTATTGCAATAAATGTGTAATTGCACAGATCTGTAGTATTCAGAGGCACTGTGAGGTCCTTCATTATTTATATATATCTATGTTGCGCGTATGTGTGTGTGTGTTATATGGCTTTAGTTGGAAAGTGCATCAGACTCTTCAAATCTCAGAATATTATTGAGTTTGTGTGCTGTAATCTTCACTGGATTTGTGGTGCTTCCGTGCATCGTGATGCTAGAGTTACTGAATGGGTATCCTTCCCTCTGTTGAGGTAGTGTAGCGGGGGAAAGACAGTGAAAGATAGTATCATTAATGACAGGGTAGTTTATCCCGTCATATGTTACTGTTTTTTTATTAAATACTGTTTACAGTCATAAACTGCAATAATGTTTTCTGAAACTTCATGCATACAGATTATGTAAAGGGGTTTGGAGGCAAGTTCGGAGTGCAGACAGACAGACAAGACAAATGTGCACTTGGCTGGGATCACCAGGAGAAAGTGCAGCTGCATGAATCCCAGAAAGGTATATCAGTTCTCAGTTCTCTGCCATTCTTTCGGACTTCCCTCATTTTGACTTTTCCCTGTGTGAACCCTCCTTCCCGGTATCTTTGGCCACAACCTTACAGTAGCTGACATGAGTCTCCTTTTTCCATGTTTGAAGTGTTGCTGCGTATCGGTTGTACTGGTGTCTGCCAAACAGGTTTAACACATCTGTGTCGCTGAAAGTTCAGGCTTTCTCACTGCAGAACCTTCATGGGTCTGCATGTAGCCTGGATTATTTTTTTCCTCTTTCAGTTGAGTTGTGCAAACCACAAATTAGCAATTCCTTTGTACTTTCCACAGATAATCTCCCTTTTCTGGTTTCTGTTATGTATACCCCTATTTTCATGCGAGGGAAATCTTAATATCTAACGCAGTCTGGTCTCATTGCCTGTGAGGTACCTATTCCCATGAAATACTGGTACCCAGACAAAAAGTTACAAAATAATGATTACTCCCCACCCCTCTGCCCATTGCTACTCTTTACTTAAAGAAATTAAATTAATTAATTTTTTAAAAACAAAAATCAAAGAAAGTAAAGTGATCCTCCGATTATTGTTCAGTTGGATGCTCCAGCAGATTTCTTGTAAGAGGATTACCTGCAGCCCTCTTTTCATGCCCTTCTTTTATACCATATATTAAAATGGCTGTTCTAAGGCAGCAGTAGGGAATGGTCATAGCTCTTAGTTGAGAGCTTTTTTTCCTCAAGCTGTGTGGCAGCAGGAATATTCTTCCTTTAAACAATGCTGCGTAGAAATTCCTGAAGGATAGTCTCTGTGGATCCTATCTTAAGACCTCTTTAAAAGTCAGATCTATAGTGTACAAATGTTAACCACGTTGATGAAGGAAGCTCATTTTATTCTCTCGTATCCTTTTGTATGTTGTTTTGGTTTTGGTGAATATACTATGTGTGTGTTTGTGTTTCCAAAGTTGATCAAATGCAAGTGCATTGTGCAGTATGTATGAAAAATGTTGAAAAGTGCTTTTTTTTCTGTGACTTCAGAATGGTGTTCTTATGTCTGATAACTCATGTTGACCTCTTCTTAATCTCAAGTGGAAACTTCTTTTGAATTTACTCTTACAAAAATGTATTGCGATTTTTATTTTTTTTTTTTTCCACCATCCAAAATTATTGGTAATTGAGAAATACTGCAAACGTTATTTTGAGTATCTCTGACTAAACTTCTTTATTTTCCTCCCTTCATTTTAATTTATTACATGTGGCTTTTTCAGACTATAAGAGTGGTTTCGGAGGGAAATTTGGTGTACAGACAGAAAGGCAGGACCCATCTGCTGTGGGGTTTGATTACAAGGAGAAACTAGCCAAGCATGAATCTCAACAAGGCACCGTTTTCACTTGTTACTTTCTTAACAGTGCAGCCACTTCTCACACAGTCTTAAATAGTCGTCTGACTAGATTGATGCTAGTAATATGCAGACACTTTCTTGCGCTTCTGTTCCTACATGATCTATCAATGTTCCTTCCATTTTATTCTTAAAATGTTGCATAAAGCAAGCCTGTATTCAGGAAACAGATATCCAATGTTTAGTTAACAGCTCTACAGCATTATGCATTTAGTTAATAGCTATGCATACACTGTGATAATAATGACATTAGTATGTCAATTATTAATAGTATGATGTTAATGACATCCTGCTTACCAGTATTAGAGTCTACATGTAAAGTTTTGCCTAGATAAATTGGTGGGAAAATATTCAGATAAGAACCATGCATGTAATCAATCTTTAATAAGCAATGGCAAGATCATTTTAAAATGATTGTAGTCTTTAAAACAAGAAGTAGGGAATGTTTGTGGTTCTTGGGTGAGCAAATACTGTTATAATGCTCTCTTTATTCATTGTGAAATAGTTGGGGTACAAACCATGAATTCCTGGTTTTCCGTTATCTTAAAGTGAGAAGTCTGGATCAGGAAAATGTAAGTGTAGTATATTTATTCTGGCTGAAAATACATACAAAGCTGAAGAAAATGAGGTTGTTCATTTTGATAGTCAATATTTTTCTGTGCTACAGTGACACAAATTCAAACTTTTAGAGTGTCAGATGTGCCTTTGCCAGAGCCCAAGTACAAACACTAAAATAGCTGGCTAGGGGTCCCAAGTGGTTTTGGGGCTGAATGGAGAAGGAGTAATTGTAATTGTATTCCAGGGAAGAATAGGAAAGCCTGTCCATCTACAGAGTCTGAGGGCACATTCCTACAGCTCACTGCCACCAGAAAGAGGGTTTTTTTTTCCAGCCACACACTCTTGCTGCTTCTATTGCGCTGGCTCTGGTGCTCATCAGACATTTCTCTGAGCACAACTCACTAGACAGAGCAGAAAGCTACTCTTGTTAGGGTTTGTTTGTTGTTGTCCTTGGTAATGCCACTAGTGAGTTTAAACTGATTTTGGAATATAACAAGTGTTGGAGACAGCATCAGGTGAGAGCAAGAGTGTGGAGCTCAGGGGTGGTACGGAATAGCGTGGCCACCCCATTTCTGTGGTGGTGAGTTGTTGCAGGCTCGTGCTGTCTTGTGGAATTGCCCCTTTCCATATGTAGAACAGGAGTTACTACCAATTACTTCAGTGTTCATCAGCTGAGTATCACGACTAAATCCACTGGAATGAGAAATTTGTTATATTTTCCTGCCATTCATAGAATTTACCAAGTTAAAGAGAATAAAACACCTCTGTGGTCACCGAAGACTGGATATCGCTCCTTTGAGCAAAGCAAAATGGCTTAGGTTTTATGATTACTGCAGAAGGCTAAGAATTGGTGCTGTGAAAGGCTGTGTTACAGAAGTGATGCATTAGAAGGGCTTATCCCTTATTCCTTGCTTGATACCTTATCAGTCCTCAGCTTAATGTTTACTCAAAGAATGCATGTGGCCCACAATCTGTCATCTGCTGGTGTACCTGAAGGCTCTTGCGGTTATGTATCCTTTCTGCATCAAAAAACAAGTTGCATTTTCTTTGGCGGCTGTCACTGTATCTCTGCATGCAGCTGAAATGGCTATTTGCATTTGAAATGGCTATTTGCATTTGGCAGAAAGATGAGAGGGACAACAAACTCCGTACTCTAACCTTTTTATCCTGCTTTTAGATTATTCGAAAGGATTTGGTGGGAAGTATGGTGTACAGAAAGATCGGATGGATAAGGTAAATTGCTTAAAAGAGTCGTGACTTAAATAGTCTGTAGAGATGCAAAATAATCTGATCGCACCTGTAGCATTCAGCTCTTCATTTCTGGATACTTCTCCAGTCTAACAGTAGAGTTCTTTGCTTTTTCTAATTCTTTAAAAATCAAGTTTATACACACAGAGCTGATGCCAGTTAATGCACACATATATGTGTGTACATATGTGTAGTGTATGTATATTTAAGTAGGGAAAACTGAAGCATGGAAATAAAAGAATAGCAAAATTTATATGAAAGAATGAGAAAATCCATTAATTCCCCAAGTTCAGTCATGTCTTCTAGCAACTAGCTAATGCCTTATATCTTGAGGATACCCTTTCAGTGGACTGCTTAAAATAGATGTCTGATGTCTACCAACTTTGCCCACTTTGATTATGAGGGACCATGTCTTTAGGAGAATTTCTTTTAGTATTCTGTAACAGTGAAGGATAGGGCAGCTGATACCTCTTTTTTACCACTCCATTTCTAAATTTAAAAGAAGATTAAAAAGTCCTCACTGAGATTTATCTACTGAATAAATTTAGTCTCAGCTTTATGTAGGACACTTAAAAGTGAGAAAGTAGAGGAGTTTGAAAGTCTGCAGGATTTTTTTACTTGTGGCTTCAGGACTCAAGACCATTCATTTAAAAAAACCCTAGTTTTTGAATACTGTTCTCAAAATACTCGCTCTGTTTTAACAATATCTGCTTCATTAAGGGAACTGGATGCTTTTACCTTGGTAGAAATCCTGCACAGTATGGATTAGAACAGTGACAGCTACACCATAAATGTTTTGGACATTGCCTCATTTTTAGTTCTGATAAGTCATCTGTTCATAAACCGCATTTTTTAATTAATAGGATTTTAATGTGTTTAAAACTGTCCGTGAAGATTAATTCTTACATAGTTTGATGTACAGAAAGAATTATTCCATTTGTCATGTTTTGATTCTTCCTGATTTTGTTTTGGTGTTCTGAAAAAAAAAGCCATAGGTGCAACATCGCAGTAAAACGTCACAGATTGAAGCTGTCTGAATGTCTTCGTGAATTTGTGTTTTTTAAATGTACTCTTTTTCTCTCTGTTGATAGAATGCAGCAACTTTTGAAGATATTGAGAAACCAACATCAACTTACCAGAAGACCAAGCCAATAGAAGCTGGTAAGGCATTGGCCCCAAATCCTTTCTTTGGAGGTGGTCATTTTCAAAAGCCTAGGAGCCCCTCTGCTATGGGGACAGGCTGAGAGAGTTGGGGTTGTTCAGCCTGGAGAAGAGAAGGCTCCAAGGAGACCTTATAGTGGCCTTCCAGTACCTAAAGGGGGCCTACAGGAAGGATGGGGAGGGACTCTTTATCAGGGGGTGTAATGATGGGACACAGGGTAATGGCTTCAAACTGAAAGAGGGTAGATTTAAATTGGATATCAGGAAGAAATTCTTTGCTGTGAGGGTGGTGAGCCCCTGGCCCAGGTTGCCCGGGGAAGTTGTGGATACCCTGTCCCTGGAGGGGTTCAAGGCCAGGCTGGATGGGGCTTTGAGCAGCCTGGTCTAGTGGGAGGTGTTTCTGCCCAGGGCAGGGGGCATTGGTACTAGATGATCTTTAAGGTCCCTTCCAACCCAAACCATTCTGTGATTCTATGATATTACTGTTGATGTAGTAGTGCTGAGTAAGCATCATCTAGAGGGAACTGCTGTATTTGCAGGTCTCTAGCAACCTCAACTACTCGTTCCCTCCTCCCTTTAGAGGTTGTTTTGGTTTGTGGTTTTTTGTTTTGTTTTTTTTTCCTTGAGGGTTATCAGAGTTGAGAAAGGGAGAATAAAAAGCATCAGAATGGAGAACAGACTGAGTAGCAGAGCAGAGTGGTGGAGAATGTACCATGAAGGAGAGGAGGGAGAAGTGTTGCGGAGGTTTTTATATAAGAGAAAAGTGGTGCACAAGAGGTTTGGACTTGAAAGGGGAGGGGGAGAAGAGGGATAGAAGTACTTCCTTCAGCTGAGCTCAGAGACCAGGAAAGCTGAAGCATGTTCAGTCCTAGCAGAAATTTGTACCAGAATCTTATTCAACGCTACCTTTATAGAGAACCTCAAGCAACAGCATTTGACTTGAATTTTTTTAAAATGTTACAGTTGCTAATAAAACAAGCAGCATCCGAGCTAACTTTGAAAACCTAGCCAAGGAAAAAGAGCAGGAAGACCGAAGGAAGGCAGAAGCTGAGAGAGCACAAAGAATGGCCAGGGAGAAACAAGAACAGGAGGAGGCTCGAAGGAAACTGGAGGTCAGTAAGATTCAGATTCCATTTGAGCAGGGTGTCTAGTCTTGTTTCAATGCAATGTCGGGAGAAAAGAGAATCTTTTAAGAAAAAATACTTTTCCTTCTTTCCAGCTAGGCTTTAAAGCTCTTTGTGCATTTGCCTATGTTTTTACCTGTGCTTTACCTGTTCGTGAATCCAGCCACCTGTGAGCAGGCACCACAGGTATATCAGACATCAGATAGAGTGATAGGGTAAAACTTAGTACTATATCTTTTCTTTTATTCAGCCTATCCCAAAATATGTATGCTAGTCTTGACCACTAATCTTTGCAGTCTGACCTTTTCCTACTGTTCTTATGCCTTTTGGTGATACGAGATTTCCTTGGGCACGGAGCAGCTCTTAAGGGGAGAGACGTGTTGTCCCCTGTATGAATGGTTATTTGAGAAGTTTAATACCAGGGTGATAGTTGGTGATGCAGGTTTTTTGGAATCAATATTGTAGAGGATGGAGGTGTTACCACCCATTGGTATAGCACACACCCATGAGGGAAATAATCGTCCAAATGTTAATTGAATCTTACTTTGAGAATTAAGAAAATTAGTTTAGTATTGGCATGGCTAAAAGTTTCGTGATTTCTGTGTTATTCATAAGCAAAATAATTCCAGGAAATGTTTAGTCAGAAACTCCATCTTATCTGCTCTATAGAATTTGCATATTTGGTGAAACTCTGCTGCTGAGATGGACAGACTAGTGCGTTAATAGCAGCTTGTCCTTTGTGTCTCATTCATTTGCTTTGTTATACAGTGCCTGAGGTGCCTTGTCATCAGCAATCCTGAGGGCCTGCTGTCTGCAGCTGTGTAACCTTTCCTGCTGTAGCAGTGTTTGTCCAGAGCCGCTGTGGCAGTTTCCCTTGTGGTCCCATGCTGTTACTCTGATTTCATGGCCTCACGCTGATATTATGGCAGGGAGTGGGAAGCAATGGATGCTGGCTAAGAATAGTCCCTCTGTTCCCCTTCTCCTTCACTTCTTGTTTTATAGATTCTAGTTTACAATAGAGAAGACTGAACATAGGACACAAAAAGATAGGAGTCTTTTAAATTCTGAGTAAATGCTACTTAGCCGTGTACGTGTGTACTGAGACTTAACGGCCAACCAGTATGCACCACTGATGCTGAAATAGCATGCTCCAGCTAGTGCCAGTAGTGTCCCAAGCAGGAATAACCAGTAGGGAGATTGAGCAGGTCCTGATGAAGAGTACATAGTACTGCAGGAAAAACGGTCATCCTCATCATCTTCATCATTGCCACTTGCTGCACTGAAGAGACCTCCCTCAGAGGAGAATTCTTGTCTGGGATCACTGTTCTTGCTAGCTGACTATTTGGGAGTTTTCCTGTTTCCTTCTTTCTTCTGTCTCTCTTTCTGCTTTTTTGTTTTTATTTTCCGCCAAAAGTATCTTTCATTGTTAGAGCCAATGTATGCTGGCAGCTGCAGACCCCGCTAATAAATCCTCTTGCATATGAACTTGTCTCACCATCCTCTGTGAGACATCTGGAATCCAGGAAAGACTGTCAGATGGTTTCTCAGATCTGTTTGGTCATTTGGATAATGACAAATGGGGCAGACCCAACGACTGGTTTCTCAGATGTGGTAGATACTTCCGCTTAGCGGGATGCTGCTACAGGATGTCAGGGTGAGATGTTCATCCCGTTCCATCAATGTGGTCTAGTTCATCACAAATTTAGACTTGATGTAAATAATTTGTTTTACAAGCATGAAAAACTAAATGCATGGTAGGCTTATGGTAACCTATCTACGGTCTTCCTAAACTGAGAAAAATACACTGCAGTGAAACTGCACGTTACTTCATATTAACTAAGCCAGCCTAAACTAGCACGGCTGCTAACAGCAGCACTCATGCCAGCAAAGCATCTGTATAGTCACACAAAAGTGGAAAATGAACCCTAACAGATAAAACACGCAGTTAACCCAAATCAGTTCCCCTGCCCGGTTCATTGGTTGGCATCTCAACTCTGCTCTTCACAGGTGTGCAGTGCAGGCCGCTGCTGCTTTTGAAAGAGCTCTGCAGTTTTGCTGTGCTGAAACTGCATGGCTCATGTATCTTGTGTATAGTTTGTTTTCTGAAAACTACTAACTTCCTTTTGAGTTCTGTTTGAAGTTTGGGAAATTCTAGTTTTATAGTATAAATCAAGTCTCGCTATCTAAAATGATTTCTGCGTCTTTTCTTTTTTTTTTTTTCTTTCAGATTATCACCTCTTTTGCCTTATGGCTTCAAGATGTACAGTGTGAGCGTACGTTCACTGCATACATGTATCACAAGATGAATGAGAGTTCATCTCTGTGTATCAGTGATTTCCTCTAAGCTGCCTTTCATCCCTGTGTTCTTTGTGGACTTTTAATACTTTCCCCCAAATACTATTTGGGGTTTTTTTACTGTCCTTGAGAAAAACACGTTACACCTTTAACAAAGTATCTGCCACTCTCTTGAAGCTGGGAGAAGAAGAGATAAAGAGCTGAAGCTAAGAATTCAGTCTTTTCTACTTGATAAGGTCAGGAAGTCTGTTCCAGGGTGCCACTGTTAGTCAACTTGAACTGCTCTGTGTCATTCTCAGCTTTGGCACCACCCTCCAGCGCTGAGCCACACAGAGAAAAGTTGAACATTTGCCTTGGGGGACTCACTTGGTTCCCCTCTCCTCAGAGCAGTAAAACTGAAACGCATCCAGTCCATAGAGTTGTTCTGGGAGCTCTTCAGATGAGAAAAGTTAAATGCCTCAGCAGTTGCTCGCTCAGAGCCATAGCAAAATGCTATCGGCGTGTCACCACCTTCTGGTGTAGCCATTCAGCTGGTAGCCACATAGCTCCTCTACCTGTTGACAGGCTGTCTCTGCTCCTGAACTTCTGTCCACTGTTCTCAGCATGTTTCAGTGTGTTAAGCTTATGCATTGCCACTATCTAGCTCTAACACCTGGTTGTTTCACTAACAAAGTGTTTTTTCGCTCCTCATCCTCCCCAGTCCTTGTCATTGCCACCAACACTGCAACTCTAGTCAAAAAGCTGTAGTCCCTCAGCTCTGGGGTCTATTTCCATGGAGTGACAAAGAACGGGAACAAATATTTTATTTGGACACAACTTGGAGACAGCCTTGAGGTGTACACTGCTCTTGGAAGTGCAGCTTTGCTTTTATTTCTACCACATTGTTTTCCTCTGTCAGCACATTGGATCAGGATAACATTAGGACTTGTGACTTATGGCAAGTAGCATTTTCATCTTTGCAGGATTTAGTTCAGTAGTTTTATACTTAACTCAGTGCTTCGCCTCTTAGGTAACTAGCTCATGAAAGGGTCTCTTCACTAGGGCACGTAGCAATTCTGATACCTCTTGGTGACCTTTTCTGTACTTTATATGTGTTTTTTGCTCTGCATCTTTGCTAGAAGTGTGTCAACATTCCTCAAGATGAAAGGAGGTACTTCATGTGGTGGCAGCTGTGTCTCCAGGGGCATGCCCTTTATGTTACTCTATCTTGACAAGTAGGGATACCAGTATATTCTAAAATACCATGTGATTTCATGGCAGAGCAGTTGCATTTCACAAGGAGCAGCAGCTACGTGCCAGTGCTCTGGAGAGCTGGTCCATTTGGAGGACATGCTTTGTTTATGAGTGATGACAGTCTAATATGGTTTAGGAGAGATCCTCTGTTCCCTCAAAGCAGCAGTTGCCCTAAGTGAGAAGTGTTGGAGGGGACGCAACTCTCTGAAGTTCACCCATGTAAGTCCTTCAGCTCTGACAGAGGAGCTGTCTTGCAGTCCTTGGCAAGAAGTGGGAAACCTGCTCTGGTGGCTGTGTGAATTTTTTGAAAGGTTGCACAGCTGATGTAAAGTATTGATGCTGCTTTTTCAGAGGAGGTTTGTGTCAAGGCTTGGTCTTGGGTACGACCCTGAGATTGGCCAAGTGGACTGGTGCATGCATTTCTCCAGGTACCCCTGGCGCCAACCGCTGTGGTTAGGGTAGGGCAGGACATCGTCCTGTTGGCTCTCATTGTGCCAGTGTGACCTGTGCATTTTGACACTGGGCCTTCTTTGCCTTTCAGTCACTTCTTCAGTTCTCTCGGTTTGACCTGTATAACAGTTTGTCTGACTCGCTCATCTCAATCTTGAAACAATCCACTTCATGCTATGGATGCTGAATGGCTCTCTGTTAGACTCTTCCTATTGGCCCAGTTGGAGCCATTTTTTTTAACCAGTGAGGAGGAAATGACTGATCATATGAATCTTGCCAAAGTAGTCAGGCTTTCTGCTTAGTATTCCCTTCTGTTGCACAGGTTTGTAGTCTGGGCTGAGTCGGGGAAGAAGTTCAGCTTCTCCGTTAGCTCTCTTGCCATTCATTTTAGGTGATCGTATGCTCATAAGTAAGATCGGTGGAAGGAGGGTGGTGAATTTAGGCTTTTGTTACCCTTTCAGCTTTTCATTGAGGTTTCTTCCTGCTGAGGAAACAGTTCCCCAGAAGGCTTTAAATGTAGTAACACAGGTTCTCATGAGTCATTGAACTGTTATGCCTCCCCCCCCACACACACACTTTCTCTCTCAAAAATTACTTTCTTTCTTTACTGATATTTTTGCCATAAGTGTGGGTTAAATTCAAGCCGTTATGCTTGATTTTTCTTGTGCTTCATCAAAGATTCTGTTGCCTGGACACAGCTGAAGTTTTTTTCCAAAGCTGGTATTTAAATTTCACCGTAACCAGATGATTAATGTTCTTCCAGACTTAACATCTCTGTGGTTAATTGTGTGATTCTGCAGACACTGAGGGAGGAAGGATGAGGTTAAGGGGAAACTGAAATGGCACTGTCTGCGCTGCCCCTTGCGCACAAGCTGAGCATGAAAAGGCGACGGATGAAAGCCACACCATCCACAGATACTGTAAAGGGTGGGAACGGACTTTGATTTAAGTGAACTTTATTTCTTTAAGTGAACTTCCTTGCACAGACAGAAAGTTCTCTCACTTTAAGTAAGTACGTGGGCATACGTACTCCCACAATGGGACTGTACATATGGACTGCATTCCTTCAAGAACCCTGTTTACTGGTAATCCTTTTTCTGTTTTGCTTTTCACATATGTCACATAGTCAAATGGTGTTCAGGGAGCTCTTCTTTAACTGCTGCTTTGAATCAACGGGTGCCTCATGATTTAGCTAGTCTCTGCTGCCTTAGAGAACAAGGCAGGATGCTCTTTCACGTGGAGTGTTTTGGTGTGGAAGAAACCCAGCCTGAGGGGGGGACCATGCAATTAAATGTTCTATGGCAGTTCTGTTGTGGCTATTCTAAAATGTTGTCTGGATTGCAGAGACCTATTTCCTAGGACAAATAATTCAAATTGTTGCTGTGTTTGACATTGGTAATGGACTGGTACTAGTTAATTTGTCCCCAAACTTAGATTTGACTTCTAATAACACTTTGCTACTGTTTTTTTATCTGTAGCACAGGAGTTAAAAGTGAGGGAGGGCTGTTCACATCAGGACTGACTTTTTCCAGAAAGCACAGCACCAAGCTTTGAATTGTCTTCAAAGCTGGCTCTGTTCTCAAGACACACTTTGTTTTCTCTCTTAGATGTATTTTTTTTTTTTTGAGCTGTGACAAACAAAGGAATGGAAGAAATTTTTTTGTGGCAAAGTCCTATCACTTCATCTCTGGACTACAATTTCTCTTGAGGATCCTTTGAGGACTTACAGCTTGATGGACCTAAACAACTGGAGTGCAGTGTCTCCCATAATATATATTCTCCCTTCTTTTTTACAATCAAGAATAAAGTGTGGTCTTAGATCCACAGTTTTCTTTTTACCTATGGTAAAGAGAGGCAAAATCTAACGGCTAGCTTAGAGCCTGTTGGGTGGGGCGTTGGTTTTTTGGTGGTTGCTTTTTTTTAGGTTGTGCAAGCAATGTAGCATTTCTTGCACTACAGTGTCCTGTCTTTTTAATGAATGGCTTTCTAATGACGGTTGTGGATTTGCCCTCTGATTCACAGGTGGGACGGCACAGCGTGAAGTGCTTGAGTGCCAGAACACTCGATTCAGATCCACGTTCTTTGTGTCACAGAATACAATAGCAATTCTTTTATTTCTACCACATATGACTCTTCTGAACATTTGAATCTCTCATTGTCAGTATATAGGACTTAGTTTTGTCTGAGCTATTCAGTCTTTTGCCTTGGCAGGTGTTTTGCAGACCTGCAAGAGCTTGCATGATCATTTCTCATCAAATATAATGTATCAGTTGTATAATTAGAACATGCGGGCTTCAGGTTCTCTAAACTTATGCTAAAACGGGACATGAGGCCCAGCCAGCTAATGAACAGAACGAATCTATTGAACACAGAAACCCTGCAGCTCCTATGGAAACGTGCCAAAGAACATTGGGTACTCTGTTTTTAAACACATTTATGCATACGTACTGTGTGGTTTTTGTTTCTTCACTTTTTTTCTCTTTTGCTTTGCTATATTTCTGAGGCTTTAGTGCACAGCCAGTCTTAACTTTCAGGCAGGTCTAATGGTCCAGCCAGTCCGGCCTGCTTCTGCTCCCTATTCGCGTCAGTTATTTCAGAAGTTTCTGTCTTATCTTTCTTATTGGAGGGGTTTTTCTTGTTCAGTGTCATGACATCAGTGATTAAACTGCACTGACTTTTTTCTTTCTCTTCAATTAAGGAACAAGCTAAAGCCAAGAAACAAACTCCACCATCATCTCCTACCATGCAGCCAACTGAGCAGAAGGCACCCTCAAGCCCAGTCTATCAGGTTTGTTAGAATCGCTTTCAGTACCTGGTTTTTGATCCAAAACCCAGGAACATTTTTACAAAACCCTATTGAACCTCACCTGTGTTTCCACAGGATGCAGTTTCCTATGAAGCAGAGTCTGCCTACAAGAATTCCAGCACAACGTATTCAGCTGCTAGTGAGCCAGAGTCCGGCTACAAAGCTGCAGAGTCGGACTACCAAGAAGCAGTGAGTCAGCGAGAGGCAGAATACGAACCAGAGACTGTCTATGAAGTGGCAGGGGCAGGAGACCATTACCAAGCAGGTAGAGTGTTTGTTTCTGATATGAAGCCCTTTAAGATAAAGAATATTTCCTTGGGCAACAACTTAATGAACAGTTCTGCTGATAGCACTGTCCGAGTTTTCTAAAGTCTTAGTCTGATGAGACTTTTTACATTCTCCACCAACCAACTTTAATTAGGAAATTAAGATGTGGCTAGAGCAAGGTTGAAATTACTTAACTTTTGTGAGATGATGTTGGAATAATTACAGCGCTCTGTAGAATGTCACTTCAAAAAGAAGTGTAGGGGTAACCATTTCTGTGCTGTGTGATGCAGCTCAACTTGAGAAGAAAGTGCAGATTAAGTGTGTGTTGAGCCAGTGCTGGCGCTGGGCTACCAAGCCAAAAATCCTGTCAGCAGTTCTTGGACTTCAGAATTGATGGTGACGTGTTCTGTGCCTGCAAGGGAGTGGAGTGAGGGCGCCTGAAACTAACGAAACTGAAAGAATACAGCTCTTTTGAATTCCCATTTTTGTCTTCTCTTCTGGTTACTAAATGAAGGGCAAAGAATGAACCTTGTTCTGGTATGAAAACAGTGAAGTTTTAAACAGGCCCCTTCCTCCCCCCACAACATGCAACCCTAACAAAGTATTAAATAGTCCCTTACACACTGAACTTGGGCTCAGTTGTTCTGTCACGTTTTACAAAAGTGTTTTGTTTTGTACTGTATTAAATGCCTACTTGTGAACGCTTCCTTTTAGGCTTTAATTGTGTGTGATTTAGGGAGAAAATCCATTTCAGAAGGTACGTCAGCACTGCTAAAAACTTGCGTACTTTGTTCCCTGCTTCCTCTGTGGGTTGGCAGTAGAATTACAGGAGGAGCACCACAGAAAAGAACTCGGGGTGATAGGTAGTGTGCTTCATGCTTTTCATTTTTCTTCTCTCTCTCTTTAGAAGAAAATGC
Organism: Rynchops niger; assembly: GCA_013400035.1. NCBI lineage: Eukaryota > Metazoa > Chordata > Aves > Charadriiformes > Laridae > Rynchops > Rynchops niger. The sequence goes on from VXBH01003666.1 coordinate 154,908, forward strand.
TTATGATGAATACGAAAATGAACTTGGAATTACAGCCATAGCCCTTTATGATTATCAAGCTGGTAAGCAAAGCTCTTGTTTGTAACCTCGTCTTTGAAAACTCTGTTCTGCACAGCTAAGTCTGGATTTTTCCTTTGCCTTTCATCGTGTAGACTCTTGTAGTAATATATGAAATGAAGATATGAAGAACTAGGAATTTAGTGATTTATTAATAGCATTGAGACGCTTTTGAAAATGCCTAGCTGCTGTTTCTGGCAACGGTGTAAGTTTTCAAAATCTTTTTTAACCAAGCGTTAGCACTCTCGTTAAACCCTCGGCGTACATAGTTGTTTAAAATCTTGACTGGTTAATTCTGAGGAGCAATCAAGAAAGTGAAGCGGTTCTCAGTGTGTTAGGTAGCAACTGTTGCTCTAAGTTAGGAATGCACCCAAAATGCAGTAGGTAAGAACCAACTACCTCATCTCTCAGAGGAGGAGGAAGCGTCCATCTCTATGGATTGCAATTGCCCGGTGCCCAGTTGGGATCGGTGCTATTTTCGGCGATGGCGGGTTGGTAGGCGGGATTGTAGTGTGGACTCCTGTGTCAGCACTGAGCCTCTTCACCTCTCTTTCCAGCGGGTGATGACGAGATTTCCTTTGACCCAGATGACATCATCACAAACATAGAAATGATCGATGACGGCTGGTGGAGGGGCGTCTGCAAAGGCCGTTACGGGCTGTTCCCCGCAAATTATGTGGAGCTGAGACAATAAAGACTGTTGTCTACTGGTTATGCCTTAATTCCCCAGTCAATAAATCTGACTTAATACACTACAAATCATGATGCTTTTCTGAGGATGGAGGGGTATATACATATTGCTTTTATATTTAATACTTTGCTGATGCTTTTTAAAATGTTTATGCCACAGAAATCGCTAATATATTGTAACTACTATGTTCTTCACTAAGGCTCTTAAAATGATTTTCATGCATTTGGAAACATTTCTTCTCTGCCAAACTAGCAATTGTCATAAAAAGCTTTTTTGAGGACAATTAGCTGTCTGTCGTAATATTGCATGTTTTACTCATAAGTGAGTGGATTTACTTAGTGTTTAAGTCTAGTTTAGTCTTCCACTAAATGTTTTCAGCTAACAAAATCATGGCTATGCAGGTTATTTGCATTTCCACTAAGTAGGAGAGGGGAGGACTGGGGAAGTGCATAATTTTTTCTTTTCTTTTCCAGATAGCGCGTGAAAAAGCAAAGAGAATGCTTGAAAGTTGCAGCTAATGGCAGTTAATCAAATACTGTCCAATATTTATGGAATATTAATGTTATGAAGGAAACAGTCTGGTTACTTTTTCCTTTTGAAGCTCCTTGGCTCTTGCATTGATTTTTTTTTTTTTTTTAATTTTTTTTTCTTCTTTTTCCTGCTCCTACTCCTCCTGTTCGTGTTATGCCAGAGGAGGGCTGCAAACACTCTCGCGCTCATTGTCCCAAATTTTTTTACTTTTTGGTTTTGTTTCAGCCTCCTCTTTCCCAGGAAAACTTGGAAAAGTTACTTATACAAGTGTTGAGTAACTCGGCGAGATTCTTACTTGTTCAAAGGGAAACTGGCATCCAAATCTGTGCGACTACCTGCAGGAATAGTCCCATTGCTTTAAACGGGAGAAGAAAGGCAGGATGGGATTGCAGTTGTGTTCTGTGTGCAATACATCCTTTGTTCATGCAAGGAATGGCCCTGCTGTGCAGTAATGACATTTTATGTAACCATATTTGAGTCAAGGAATGTGAATACAAGTAATTAGATTTAAAACCCGTATAAACTATCTCGATTTTTTTAAACCGTACAAGAGACAACTATACTATTTGTGCGTTCAACAGAAACTGCCAGTAACGTTCTACTAAGCAAAAATTAAACCTCTTCTTTGCCAAAACTAAACCTGAAATTCTTGTCGTTCTAGAAAGCTGTCTTCACTGCAGATTTAGGGTCCCTACCAAAGATAGCAAGTTGCATCTACTAGTGCACGTGTTCAGTGTATGTACTGTCTGTTTCCACCTTCTGATCAAAACGGGAATGGCAGAACTGGTGTAGTAGCTAAGAAAGGATGCAAAGAATTCTTATAAACTGTAAATTTGGACCAACGGAATATAGAAGACCTGTATAAAATGGTAAAATGTATAATGTATCTAGGAAGGAAGAAGGCATCATGTTGAACCAATTCTTGGACGGTTGGGACAATCCTTAATGAATGTCATATGTGTGTCAGGATTATTTTTTTTTTTTTCCTTTCCATGGTCTCATTTCTGTGGTGTATTTGCATTACTAGGGTTGGGTTTTATATGCAGTTTATTTTATCCAATTTTGCATAGAGCACCTCATAGGGATATGATTTTTTTGTAAATTAAATATTCAATAAACTTTTTGAACCATTTGCATGGAATATTTCTGTATTTTTAAATTGCTTTGTCAGGCTGTTACGAAGAGTTCGTCTTGTCTCAAGCTTATCTGGGATGAGCTTGTATCCGACGGATCATCCTTCCTACAGAGAGCTGCTGCATGATGCTCGGCGCTGTCGTGAGGGGCACCTACACTCAGGTTCCTGCTGCCTTCCATGTCCTCCTTTTCCTCAGAACCCCACTTGCTTTGTCTTTTATTACTCCTATTCCCCTGTGGAAATATTTAGATCAAAATAAGCCTTTGGGTGAACTTAAAGGAGAAACGGTTATTTTGGCTTGGTTTGTTTTTTTTTAAACACCTTAGCATCAGGCTCTGGTTTTGGTTTATGTGTCTATTACTTTTGCTAAAAGTACCAGTGAGCTGTGGTTTTGATGCCAAGAGTTGCTCCTGGTTTTTGGGAGTACTGGTGGCTGCAGGACCTGGAGTGCTCCTGAAAACACGGCCATCGGTTCCGGTCAAATAAACATTTGGCATCACTTTAAAGCTGTTCTGCTCTTGCTCGTGTTCCCTCGGTCAGGTGCTCCCCAAAGCTTTGCTCCTGTGAGCCTCGGCTGCAGAGAGGGCTCCTGCCTTGCTGTCTAAGCAAGCCCTTATTTTGCAGTTCCTAATCCTGACTTTTTTCTGAGAAGCTGAAGCTTGACAACGCGCTGCTGGAAATGCCAAAAAAGAAAATCCTAACACCCTTTTCCTAATTGTTCTTTAATGCTACTATATTAGCAGGAAAGCCAAAGCTTCAGGGCTCGCTGCCATGAATCCTAAAATAACGAGTTGAGAGCTGTTGCTTTAGTAGATCACTTAAAAACACGCGATTTGAGAAGAAAACATGCACGTACAGGTAGGCCTTCTGCCCAAGAGGGGGTGCAGGGTGAGTTTATTAAAGCTTTATGGTGCTAAAGGCAGATTTGAGGGTCTGATGGGGGCGATGAGGGGGAGCGTGAGCAGGTGGGATGGTGCCATGCGAAGGGTGGCTGCTGCGCTAAGGCTTTTTGATGGTTTTTGGGTGAAGGTGGGTGGGGTATGGCCACAAGGTCTGGGGATGGGGGCTGCGGCTGCCACTGTAAGGCAAACGGGCCCCAAGGAGGTTGCCACAGCTCCCTGCCGGGCAAGAGATGAGCTGCTGGCAGGGAGGAAAAAGCTCCAAGGGAAAGGAGACGTGTCACCCTGCGCGAACTCGCTGCGTTATCTTCATGAACAGCATCGTGGGGAAAATCCTGCAGTCCTGCGTCTATCTGTGTTGGAGAGTGAGATCAGGAGGAATGGAGTTACTGGGAGAATAAATTAGGTGACGCTTTCAGCAATATTATTGGTATATAAGTCTTGGGAGCTTATTAATGGATTGCCTCACCTAATGGAGAAAGTTTCAGCTCCAATTTAAACTCCTAATCTCACTGTCCCAGCGTGGCAGGATGTTCTATGTTAGATTGATTTCATCTCTTGTCAAGTACATTCAGGTAGCAGCGTTACGACTGTACCATTGCTACTCTGAGACTAGACATACGCGAGTCTTAAAAGTTTTAAGATCACTCTTGTTCATCGGCAGTCATCGCTCAAGTTATCCAAAACGCCACCGGAAAACACCGCCCCAAACTATCTGCATTTACCCTCAGAAGGGCTGGCTCAGCCCCCCCCGTGGGGAGCTAACGCGAGCAGCCAGCAAGCCCGTTAATTTCTGTTAATGAACGTCTTGCTGATTCGCTGGCTGACTTTGGGTGAGCCATTGGCTTTCCTGGCATCTTGAATTCATCATGTCGCTGCTTCATGTACGTCCCCGTGTAGCTCCTACGCGCGCTGGGGCTTCAGCTGACAGAAGGCAGCAGCAGCACCGATTTTATTCACCGTCTAATCAATTGATGATTTTACACTTCTGAGTGTCATTCTTCTGAATTAATTATAATTAAGCACATAGTAAGAATGCTCAATGAAGTGGGTTTATGTGTAAATATTTCATAGTATTTTATAATATCGCATTTGCCTATTTCTGTAATAACTGCTAGTGACAATAGTGAGAGAAGGACATAGTTTGAAAAGCATTTAGGTGGGAGGTGGAGAAATTCTGGCAGACGTGAGATACTCTTGGCCATTCTGCGTGGCCACGTTGGTGTGACAGAAACTGCAGCTGCCTTAAATCCCTGACTGGTGGCTGTTGACAGAGTGGAGGGGGAGTTTCATGTCACACAAACCGATGGTATTGCCCTGTGTGCGTGCATTAGTCCCACTTTGCGCCTGAGCATCTTCTCGTGTTAATTGTAGGTAGCTAATTGCCTTCTTTTTTACTCACTGAATAAATTGCCTGAATTAGCTCGGCCTTTCCTGCCAGTTTGGCAGCAACTTTGCTCTCACGGAGGAAGAGCTCTTGGCCAACGCCGGCACCAGCCAGCGTCCCTCTGATGACCTTGGCATTACCCCACCCACCGAGCGGGACACGTAGAGGCCGGCTGAGCAAGGAGAGCGCTGGAATCACGGAATCTTTAGAGTTGGAAGGGACCCCTAGAGATCATCGAGTCCCACTCCCCTGCTAAAGCAGGATTGCCCAGAGCACATCACTCAGGACTGCATCCAGGCGGGGCTTGAAAACCTCCAGAGAAGGGACTCCACACCCTCCCTGGGCAGCCTGTTCCAGGGCTCTGTCACCCTCACCGTAAAGGAGTTCTTCCGTGTGATTGAACGGAACTTCCCGTGTTCCAACTTGTGCCCATCGCCCCTCGTCCTGTCACTGGGAACCACTGAAAAGAGCCTGGCTCCATCCTCCTTCAGCCCACCCTTTAGATACTTGTAAACATTAATCAGGTCTCCCCTCAGCCTTCTCTTCTCCAGGCTAAAGAGTCCCAGCTCCTTCAGCCTTTAAACGCAGGGGGAGCATCTAAAGGCATGTTACGATCCCGGCAGAGCCTTACCATTGCATTTCACGGATGCATTTTATCAAACCTCTCCTTAAGCTGCTGCGTTATTTTTAGTCTGCGCAGATGGCAGGCTTAAGAGGATGGTGAAGAATGCGCCCGCATCCCATTTATTTTATATAAAGCCTTGAAGCCGTGGAGTATTTTGCGAGGTTTTTGTGTGCGATGAGCCATTACCAACCTGTTAATTTCGCCTAGATTTTCAGTAGCGAGAATCAAGCTAACTGGTTTTTGACTTTTAACCAAGGAAGGGGAGGGGGAGGCCGGGGAAATTACAAAATGAAGCACGGGGAAGTTCCTCTGAAGAAGTGGTTTGGCTTAGATAAAAGGTATACCAGCAACATTTCCTATTGTGTGCCGCGTGCGAGGCCTCTGCAGTTTTTCCTGAACCTGGAAGGTCGACTGTCACAATCATCTCAGCATATTCTCATTTTTAAGTCCCTTTTCAATCAAGTAGAGCAAATGCTAGTTACCAAGGATATTTATCTGAAGCACCCACTTTCAGACGAGTGCTTTTGCAAACGCAGAACTGCAGCCACCTACGATTTTCTGAGAGACTTCAGCCTATAATAGGAGCTTTCAAAGTGCAGCCCATGGATGTTTAATACACAACCAGCAAGTCAAATCCTTGTAGTATGAAGTTCAAGAGCTGCTGCCATCTCCTGCAGTTAGTATTCACCTCCCTGCAGGCTTGCTACGTTATACCGGGACGTGGAGCCTTCAAGATTCGGGCTGCGATAATGTAGGCACGTTATTGCCTGCTTGTCCAGATCAAAGTATCAACAGGCTGCTAATGATGTGGTGCCTAATTTTTTTTTTGCTAGCTTTGAAGAAGCTTCCTCAAATTCTCCTCACGTTGAGCGCGCTGCTTCTACCATGATTTACAGGCGCTACTGTAAAGTTAGTTGGCGAAAGGGAAATTTATACATTAGTCCCTGGAAAGAGGAAAAGAAGAAAAATCAATCTTGATGGTGCAACGCTAAGTGTAGAGAGTACTGCCTTGGATGGCTTCCAAAAAGGGAATTTGAATTGATCAAAATAGCTTTCCTTGGCACAGTTGTCCCAGAATCTGGGGAGCTCGGACAGAAAAGGGAAGATCCATCTTCAACTGCGGCACGGGAACCTGGAAAAGAGGTGCCTGGTGCTCTAGTACAGCTCGCTGCAAAAATCAGAGTTTAATGGCCATTTTCTAAATTGGCCAAAATGAATGTAACAGTTACTGTTATTTAATTAGCAAAAAACCCAATGTAGCCATTTCAGCTGTTTCCATTATCTAAGCCCACTGAAAATGAGAAGCGGGGGCTCTGCCCGCCGGGACCAGGAGCTGATGGTTACCTCTTGCCTTCGAGCCGGCCGTTTGCACGGCAGCCGTCCATCCCTACGCTTACCTAAAGAGAAAGAGACGGCGGCGCTTCGGCGCTAAAAATCCCGCCGCGTTAGCCTTCAGGTGAGGCGTGGTGCCCATCTGCTCCATAAAGGCTCCAAAGCGCAGAAAATCCCGCAGCCGTGCGGTTCGATGCCTTCACTTCTCTTTCTGCAGGGAAAGGAGAATGGTCAAATCGCAACCGAAGAGCCAAAAGGACATTTTTGGCGTCCTTGTCCTCCTCCGAGCTCAGCTCAGAGCCCAGGGGGTGGCTACGCCAGTTCTGGCTGACCATAAGCTTCTAGCAGAATTCCCACCAGAAAAGCGAAGATGATCCTCAGAGCTGGGCTCACACAACTTCCCAGGTCTGGTTTTTTGGTGTCAAATTCCAGATTTTTGGGTTCTGTATGTTTGAGGCTGTGCAGCCTACTGCAAAACCACAAGATGTCAGAGATACTGAAAAGTAAAAGCTGGACAAGGTTAATGAGTTATCTAGACGGCAAGCTCCGCTGCAAGAGAGAGAGTCCTAAGGGAAGAATAAACTTCAGGCAAAGGCCAAGTCAGGAGCTGGGGCATCACTAAGAACAGGATTCAATTGATTTTCTTTTCAGAATTGTGTAAGCCTATGCCTACAAAACCTTTAGAGAAATTATGCAATTTGCTTTCTTGTCTGTTTTGGCAGTGAGGCTCAGACTAGTTGTGGAAATGTCAGGTAAAGAGCTTTATAGTTTTTCTTAATGGCCATTTTCCTCACGGTTTTGAGGCTAGTAAAGCTGTCACTGAAGAATTATTAGAACTTTTTAACTGGATAAGGAAATCTTTTGTTTCAATAGATCCGTGACTGGAGAGCAGGCCAGGAAGCAGGCAAATGCAGGAGCTTGTGCCGGAGGCGCGGAGGCAGGAGTAGGCGCAATGCCGGCATCCACCCTGTGCCCATCATTCCTCTGCACAGAAAAACTTTAAAAGTTTCATTTCTCAGTGCATTAATGCTCAAAATCTTACACTTGGGGGATGACACTGGCCTAAAAGGAGTCCGTGGTAATTTTATAGCCCTATGGAGTAATTGATCAGTGTTTAAATGCAGCATAAATTACTGCATGAACAAATTACTCCACAGCCCCTGGCTTATTCGGCAGCATCAGAGCTACCGTGCTGCGCGGAGCGGGGCTGTGTTTCGTGACCTGTGGCGATGCTTCCTTTGCCGGCTGAGAGTACGGGCAGAGCGTTGCCCGCGCTCGCAGAAAGGTTTCTCGTGTTAACAGCCTCCAGAGCATCAAACTTGGAAAGCAAAGTAGTTCTTGGACTGTGCATACAACATCGCCTGGGTGCGAGAGCGTAAGGTAGGACCTAAATTACATCAAAAGCAATTTCGTTTGCCTTAGAGCAAACGTGTCACACTGAGGCTTTTCCTTTCATTCTCGGTGCTGCCTGTCCCGTGTGCCTGATGTCCTCTGATGTGACATTTTTGCCAGTAGGGGTGTGCAGGGCTCCACCCTGTGATTTGGTGCCTCCTCCCTTTCCCCAGCCGGGGGTCACCTCCTCTGGCTGCTGCTGCAGGGGCGCGTGCTGAACCTGCGAGCCCCGGCCCTCCTCGGCTATCGGGAATGGACCATCTCAGCCCCTGGCACTGCTGCTCTGGCTGGGCACTTAACTCAAAGTACATACATTTACCTGTTTGACTTGTTTTCTTCTTCAGCTACTTGGGCTTCTCCAGATGCTCAGTTGTATCTGCTCACACAGGGCAGAAATACTCCTGGTAAGTGCAGCTGCCGTTACAGCTGTGTGGGTTGCATTTCTTTCGCCAGGTGTCGTCCCCCTAGTTGTCACACTGTGATCGGAAGATCTCCGGTTGACAAGCACAGTCCTCTGTGCCTCCCTCCGCGTGCCGGTGTCCTCTTGCAGTCTCTGGAGTTCCTGTTTCACATCTCCTACTGTCGCTGAAGGAGCGCGATGGTGGGAGTGGTTTAACGCTTGAGCTTTGTTTGCCCAGCGTGTGCTGCGCTGAAGCACCGCCATCCCTCCTGCACACTCCGGGCCGTGGCTGGGCTGCAGTGTCCTTCCTCGGCGAGCCAAAACCAGGGTACGACTGTGATTTAGATGCTGGCAGCTAGCAGGGCATAATACAAACCCCTGGGGTGCGCCATAACAGCGGCGTGTCCCTATTTTAGGATGGGTAAACCATTGCTGGACAATATCACTGTGAGAGAAAAGTCAGGCGAACCAATTCTACCCCCAACTGTCCAAATAGTTTTGTTTTGTCATAAGCGCTTTTGGCCGACCTTGTAGTTGGTGTCTCTGTTAGAGGACGTTTTGGATCGTATTTAGCGCTACAGTCATCTATGACAAGTAGTTGCTGTAAAAGGGAAAGTGATGTCGTGTTGATTGTTTGGGTTTTCTGGAGTTAAGCCTGCAGTGCACGTGCCTGGCACGTGCTTTCTCTGAAAGCAGAGCATACGACAAACTAAACTTCAGGGCAGGTCAGAGGAAGTACAAAGACATTCTTAAAATCACGTTAGGTGTTTTGTTGAGTCTCGGGCAGGAATCGACATTTGCTGAAGCTTTGGGAGAAAGGGGACTGCGCGCTGCTGGATCCAGAGCCAAGGAGCAGCTCTTCGCTTCACGGGTAGGTTCGTCCTCTCAACCACCATTACTGCAGATCCCGCTTTCACGGCAGAGACCACGAAGAGCCAAGTTACCCTCTCCTATTAAAACAAAGGTAAGCTCTTTTATTGGCAAAATCAGCTGGTGTTCCCTTGCTGCCATGCTGAGGAACAGCAGGAGAGAGTAGTTCTGTTCTCAGGCAACATTTCCCAGGTCTGCTGGCCATCTTCTCCTCAGGCGCGATGGGCCGTGCCCTAGCTCACCCGCTTACTGACTTTCTTCAGCAACGTATGTTCATTTAACCTACATGGTACTAGATAATTACGTGCTCGTTTACATTTTTACCACTTCTAACTTTACTATTAATGCTGCTATTAGTCAAACGTGGGTGTCAAACAGCCCCGGACACCGGCCCACGCGCAGCCCAGCCCGATCAGCATTAGTAGCTTTATCCTTGACTTCCAGATGAATTATTCTTCCCAGGCACACCGACCACTATTACCTTTTCTGGTAAAATATAAACTACTGCATGTATCATCCTACCCTGAATTCATCTATTTATGTCAGCTAGAAAAAAAAATAATCCTAATTAACTGAGCCTCTTAGGTCTCTGGCTCCCTTGTGTTTGCACAACAGTGCAAGAAACCTTAATGTGGCCAGCAGAGCACCGGTAAAAATTAAGGCAATCAAAGTCTTTCTTAATGTACCAATATAAGAACTCGAGTACAGTCTGGTAGTATTCCAAGTTTACAATAACATTCCTCTACTAAATATCGGGTGTTATTTCTATTGCAAGCTGGGAACAAATTCTCCAGTGAGCTCACTCTACCTGAGTCTACAGCTTTTAAAATTGCATTACTGCTCCTTTGCACTCCAGTAACCTTTTCCTTCTGTCAACCTTAGGCGTTAGTTTTGGCCTTCGGCCTTCCTAGACGAAAACGACAAACAAATCCGAATTCAAATGTTCTTATGCTGAGGTTTTAAGTGTCCGTATTATAAAGAAAAGGCTATTTATGTTGAAGGGCTCTGAATGTATTAGAAATGGCTGATTAAATCCTGCCCTTTATTAGCAAGACTGCATAGACCTTGTTGTTCTACCATTTGTCTCTGATTTTAATGGTTAGGTGTATATGTCAGTACAAATACCCACCCTTTCTAAATTAAGATCCCCAAAATATAAGTTGGAGCCGTACCTGCTGGCCTAGGTAGCAAGTAAAAAAGACAAACCATAACTGAAGTCGGATTTGAGCCATGCACGCTCACGAAAACAAGCCGCAGCAGGGTTTTACAGCAACCAGGGCTCCTGGTGGGGACAACTCCTTTAGCCACCTCTGCCCAGCGCTTCCACAGTCACCCTGCAGCGCTCAGGGAGCAAATACAGTGAAATAGCGCCACTACCCAACCGGGTGGCAGCGCTCACGTCCTTATTCATCGCTTACTCTGTTGCCCTTTAGGGGACAGTGAATCACCCACAATCACACCTGGGTTTCTGTTTGCTTCTGAGTGTTGGTTTTGCCTTTCAAATCTCCGAAAGCTATTCTTCGTAGGATTTGTTATTGTGGTTAACGAGGCGGGGTTTTCCCTATCTGATGGAACATCCTCCAGTTAGAGAGTTTCCTTCCTCTGTTATTTAGTGGTTTTGGGGGAAAAAATAAGACAATCAATTTGTTTTGCTAAAAATTAAGCTTTCAGGGCTTATGGAAATTGCTACAGGTTTTCTGCTATCTTTGCATACAAGCTGAACAAAACCCCCAGCGCCTGTTATTTGCCCTGATAACTTCTAGTCTAAGGGGAAGGAGGATGATATGACCTAGCACCAGACTGCTTGGAGGAAGAGAAGAAAAAGAAAAACCCAAACAAAAGGATTCAAGCAAAATCGAGTGACATTAAAAATCCTTACCCTGAAAGAGCACAAGGAAAGGCTGAGACTTCCAGCCCCAGAGCTCTGACCCCAGCCCTTCCCGGTGAGAGCCATCCCACCTCATGGTCCTTCTCTTTTATGAGCCCCATGGCTAAAGCACGGCCAGGCAATAAACAGTCAATCGATAGCGGGGGAGGTTGTAAATGCCTCTGAATGGTGGTCAGGTGTCTTTGTTTGTCAGAATTCATGTTCTCGTTAGCAGGATGCTAGTAAAGGAATTTGTGGTGGACCAGGCCTGACCCGATGCCTGGTGACGTCCATCACTTTGAATTTCAGTAATTTTCACCGAACCTGAAATACATCTTGCAGAGAGACTGGCTTGCTCAGGTGCTTTAACGTAATAGAGGAAGAAGCCCCTGTGTGTCTACCTGGGGGCAACTGTGCCGATGCAGCCCGATGCTGGGGCGCCGGCACACCCTCCCGGGGGTCCTCTTCCCTTCCCTGGGGGCTGGGGGTTAGAAACATAGACTGGTTTGGGTTGGAAGGGACCTTAAAGCCCACCCAGTGCCACCCCCTGCCCTGGGCAGGGACACCTCCCACCAGCCCAGGTGGCTCCAAGCCCCGTCCAGCCTGGCCTTGAACCCCTCCAGGGATGGGGATGTTAGTGCGCCCTCAGTCTGTCCCAGGAAGGTGGGAGCACCCTGTTACAGAGGGACTTAGGAGAATGGAGTCATGGCCATGGAACCATTTAAAGAAAAAAAAATCTGCCAAGAAGAACTGAAATTTGTTTCTCTTTAATTCAGGTCATACAAAACCTGGTGTTCGCTTTCCTGGCTTTTATTTTTTACAGGGATCTAGGATATGATGTCAGCTGGGATGTAATACACAGAAGAACACCCAGCTACAGTGGACAGGGGGTGAGTGATGCCAACATCAATCCAATGGTCTTTAGTTGTTTTAGTTCTTTCTTTTTAAAAAAAAAAGAACAAAACAACTGATGAAAACAAACCGGAAGGTGAGGAATGACTGGTACGGCACTTCTTAACAGCAGCATCAGGGCCAGATGCTTGGTCCCCGAGTCGTGCAACCTTGAATTAACCCCTAATGAGTTGCAGCTCAAACACCTACTCTTACGCTCACTGGAGGATGTGCCGCCGCACAGAAGTGGCAGGATTTTCTCTCTCCTGAGCAAACCATTGCCCACACCCTGAAATTTATTAACGGCCCTTCTCCCCTGAAATGTATTAACGCTGCAGCCTGGTGTTAGGTTTTGCATCTCTTAGGTGCGTATCTGAGGTTTTCATAGAACCATAGAATGTGTTGGGTTGGAAGGGACCTTTAAAGGTCGTCTAGTCCAACCCCCTGCACTAAGCGGGTTTTGCCTCTCTTAGATGCGTATCCTAGGTTTTGTTTCTCTGCTCCAGTGCTTCACCTAGTGCTTCAGGATTAATCTAATTATTATTTTTTAATGTAAAATATATAAAGGTGTCGCGATTTACGACAGCTGGGCTTCCCAGTTGCCAACCCCTCGTGTCCCACCCTGCTCTCCGGGGAAGGGGGCGCGTCCTGTGAGCCTCTGCAGCCTCTCCAGGGCCAAACGATTTGAAATCCTGCTTCACATGGAAGGCGCCACCCCTCATCGTGCAGTGCAAATGCCTCAGTCATAGCATCAGAATGGTTCGGGTTGGAAGGGACCTTGAAGACCATCTACTGCCACCCCCCTGCCCTGGGCAGGGACACCTTCCACTAGACCAGGTTGCTCAAAGCCCCGTCCAACTTGGCCTTGGGAGGGTCAACCTCCCCACTCCAGTTGGGAAACATGGGTTTAGAGCCTCCATCCATCGTCCCAACTAAGGGAGCTTGCCTCTGGGGTAGGCTGGGTTCCCACCACCCTCTTCTTCCCAGCCCAGCCCGTGGCTTGGGCAGAACAGTTTGCACAGAAGATGCCGTGAGAAATACACACGGGGCAGCTCCTGAATTCATGAACTTTCAGTGCCTGGGATTGTGAACTCCCCCACTATTCCTTGTAGGAGACTACACCGCAGCCCCACTCTTCTCCCCGTTAGGACTTTCTTCCAGTCTGAATTTATTCATCGCCAATCGGTAACATGTTCTTCTAGCGCCGACGTTCCTTTTAGTTAACATCCCTCTCCTGGCTGTTCACCCACTCAAGTGAGTGGGAAAAGCAGACATCTCATTTCAGCCTTCTATTTGCTTGGTTAAATAGAGCGAGTCATTTCAAAACCTGCTGTAAGCCCCCACTCACAGCATCTTGCGAGCAGCTGGTTCCCACACCTATCCCCATTGTACCCGCTGCAGATGAGCTCCTGCGAACACCCTCCAGCCCACTCGCGTCAATAGGGCCTTATTGCTTGTTGAAAATGCCTTGCCTTTTTCAGGGCTGTGTACTGTGCACGTCTTGATAAAGACAAAGTTTTCTCCTCCTTGCTGTCACCTCCAAGAGCTCAGTCCCATGGATTCATGCTGCGATTTTTCTTCTGCTCGGTGCGTTTTGTACAAGTGAATTTTCCTTCTTTCCATTGCACCGGTCTTTCAAGTGAAAAATATATGCTGTATTCATCTTCCCTGCGAATAAACCAGCCTTGTCATCAGCACAAACAGTTAATACACACACTATTAGGTCTGGGATTACTGACTTTTCTTTAACGGGCTGAAGATTGCCCAAGAGTTCCAAGGCAGAACGAGAACACCCCGTTGATGAGGATATCTGCAGGAACGGGAGAACAAAAGGCAAGGTGTGGAAATGATCCGCTTTGAATACACACAGCGTGTGAAGAATTTCTCCCTGAAAGAAAACTTCTGTTCTAAAAATTGCAAAGTATCTTCTGGGAGCCACCTACCCTCGTTTCAGATCTTCTCCGTAATGCAGAAAATTAGCATTATTAGAGATTTCAAATCACCTCAGCTGAAACGTACAGCATGTAATCTGCGACTGGGTCACTCTAAAGTCTTACAGGTGAATTAAAGAGCCCTACAGAATGTTGCACACGGTAAAACCAACGTCCACTGCTTTGTAAAGAAAGAAAATCGCTGAGACAGAGCAAATGGAGAGTAGGGCATCCAGCGTGGCTTGAAGCAAAAATAAAGTTCTTATCACAATAGTATTTTTTTTCACAATTAGACAGCTCAAATTTGACTATGTCCAGATATAAAAGAAGTTATTTACATTCACTTTTCAGCACTGAGTGTGGACTATTAAGTAAATGAGACTTCTAGCTCTGTCTCAGCCACCTTCCTACCTGTTCTCCTCTGACAAGAGCCTCGGAGCTCTCACCTTGACTCACCACTGCACACCCTAAAAAGTCTGAGATCAGCTTCGAATGAGCGCTCAAGATGCACCGACCAGGTCAAAGCGAAATGGCAAATGAATGACATGGTCACAATAGTTTTCCTCCCCGAGTATTTTCCGGGGGGCAGGCTGGGTAGGGAGCACCTGCGTGACAACTCGTAACGTCTTTATGGCCAACGGAGCGCCTATATGGTGCTGTCCGTATAGAATCATAGAATCACAGAATGCGTTGGGTCGGAAGGGACCTCTAAAGGCCATCTAGTCCAACCCCCTGCAGTGAGCAGGGACATCTGTAACTAGATGAGGTTGCTCAGAGCCTCATCCAGCCTGGCCTTGAATGTCTCCAGGGATGGGGCCTCCACCCCCTCTCTGGGCAACCTGGGCCAGTGTCTCACCACCCTCAGTGTAAAGAACTTCTTCCGAATGTCTCATCTAACCCTGCCCTGCTCTAGTTTAAACCATTGCCCCTCGTCCTATCGCTCCATGCCCTTGCGAACAGCCCCCACCAACACTGTGCTAACGAGGCGCCGCTTCCCCCAGGATTCGTCTGGAAGAAGCACATCCTTAAGGAGAAGGAACCAACCTCTCCCCCAAACCTCAGTTTCAGCTATTTCAAGGCTTTTTTTTCCCTGAAGTTAAAAGAAATCGTTTTAAATTGCTTTTAAGTGTATAAGGAAGCTAGTATATTAGACACAATTAGCAAATGCAATAATATCAGTGGAAAAATAACCCATTGAAACATGAATTACATTTTTGAGATTTCTGTATATTGTATTCTCTTCAGATTTTTTTTTTTTCAAAGCAAAAAGGTACACGGCAACATTTATTCCAGTACATTTTTAAGCACATGCAACACTGGCGTCCTACTTGTACATCGATTTCTAATGCTGTCTGAGAACCTTTACATTAAAAGCGTACAAGAACTCACACACACGTGCACGGAATTCCTTCTAGCATTAGTCCTGAGGAAAAACAACTTTTAAATTTTACTTGAGAAACCCAACTCCAGTTCTGTACAAGTACATCTGGTTCGTAACCCAGCAGCTATGCTCAACCAATTCCTAACCTAATTCCCTGGGGCTCCTTTGCAGTTTGGGTCAGAAATAGCTGCTGTTCCTCACATCGCAACGGATGAAACGGTTCCAAACAGCCCCAGCTTTGCAGCGCTGGAGACAAAAACCTATCCTCTCGTTAAAAACACACGCTTGATGCAGATAAGGATCATATGGAGATGCTGACACTCAAAACATAAAATTGAGAGAACATAACCACATATAAACTAGAAAACACGTTACAGTTCGCTAAAGATGTCTCCTTCGGTGTATAATTTGTGTAATTATACAGTCAGCCTTTTGTTCCTCTGACAAATATTCAGGCCAACTTACAATAATAAGAAAAGCTGCTAAAATGCCTTCTTGTAGAAAGGACGACAATTGTTTAAAATAAATAAGTATTTTAAAAGCTCTTATATTGCTCCGAGACTATGTCCATCAAATTCCACTAGATGTCAGCGTTATAGAACCAGTTTGTTTCAGCCGTAAAAGCATGAAGTCCACTTGGTTTATTCAGTATCGTTTCCTTGTCTGTGAAATACAGCACATGGCAACTACCGGAATAACCGAGCAAGTAGTTACGGTAGTAAACGGAACCCAAAATAACAGTCTTGTTTTAATTCTCCCCCCCCCGGCCATTTACTTGATTTGAATCGAGGACTTCAAATCAGTCTCATAATGCCGAAAATGTTTCGAAATAAGATAGAAATCATTTCACTTTTCCTAACACAGCCGACATGGACTCCTCACTCCAAAAAACCAGCACTACAAGCTCTTTTTTTTTTTGTTTTGTCACGTTCTGTAATACCGTGAAGATAAAGCTCTTTATGGTAAATACAGTGTAGTTGATCCCGGTTGAAAATTATAAGGCACGTACATTATTAAAAAAAAAAAACCAAACCCCAAATGCTCTGTACTATTGTACAATCGCGCTATTCTGGATGGCCCGTCGTACCTACTGGGGTTTTTTCATGGTTTTGGACAAAAGGGATGAAAGACCATGAAATGCAGAAAAATACAGAAAACCAAGACTGAAAACAAAAGACAAGACATTGATACAACGTACGCTCCGTAGCAACGAGCAAATCTTCTCATTTCTTTGACCAACAGAGCATTGACAAGTGCAGAGCACCCTTTGTTTTGCACTCTAAATACCTGACTTTAGGTACACGGATGTTTGTCACTGGATTGCCACAACACCTGAAATAAATAAATAAATAAATAAATAAAAAGCCGCTTTTTTTTTTTTCCCCCCCTGTCTTTTATAAGAAAACAAATCTGCCAAGTAATTGCTGTTGGCAAAATCTGCGAGAAAGAAGAGGTAGCTACAAAAACGATGAACTAGAACGACATCTGAGAAGAGAATAACGGTTAAGGAACATATGAAACCAAATGGCAACAGTTCTAGGCGTTTATTCCAACATCTTAGAAAAGAAAAATAAAAAATATTCTTCATTGCATCACCATTTAAAGATAAAAAAAACCCCCAAATTTTTAGATTAAGCCAAAAAAAGATGTGGATT
>VXBH01003666.1:171976-188966 GCA_013400035.1 Rynchops niger
GTTTTTTTCTTTTTTTTTTTTTTTTTTTTTTTTTTTCCTCCGCCCCCGCCCCTGCCATTTTAAGCCCTGTTTCTGCACAGTACAAACAGACCCGGCTGGCACATTAGTTCGGTCACGAGACGCACACAGTCTGATGAGGAGCACTGGTTCCTCGTCTCTTCTGTAAAGCTGCTCTGCCCTACAAAAACTCACCCCCGCCCCCCAAAAACCCCCCCTTTTCCGAGCCTTATTATATCACGGAACAGATCCACAGGCGCGTGCCTTACGCGACCAGCAGGGCTACGCCTCCCCACGCCACACCGTCAGCCAAGGAAAAACAAAATTATTTGAAATCCACCGTAAGGCAAATAGATAACGTGTTCTTCTACCTCTCGCTGCGAATTTTCACTTTTCAAATTTCAAACATGAAGCTGAAACTCAGCAAAAGGACTCATGGTCGGCATAAAGAATGCTTTAACCAGAAAGAAGAAATAAAACAGAAATATTTTTTTTTCCCAACACTAAATCAACTATTTTGCCTTGATTCTGTCAACATTTTGTTAAAGCATTTTATGCGCTTTCAATAACATCAGATTGCAAGGGTTTTTTGGCAACTTTTTTTTCTTTTTTTAATAAAAATTCAGACAGTGTCCTCTGTTTGCAATCAGAACCACAACCTTAGTGCAATATTATATTTATTTCTTACAGTAATTTTGGTTGCCATACAAGAGTATTAAGGATTGGGGAAAAGTGCAAGTTACAGGAGCTTGATTTTTTAATCAGTCGAAATAAGAGGAATTAAAGCACAAAAATTACAGCAACATAGATAACGTGAACACAAGTTGTTACACAAACTATAGCGAGAAACATATTAATATCTAGAAAAGAAAAGAAAAGAATGTAATGGAAAAAATTATCAATATTTGTGGCTCATACACATAATCATCGCCAGATCAACTGGGTAATGCTTTTTAAGAACAGAGGAAAAAAAAAAAAAGATCACTATTTTTATTAACTTAAGTACCACAAATAATTAACTTTTGTGATATGTAAATTCTGTAAATCAACAGTCACATCTAGTCATTTTATAATATATGAATTAAACTTAAAATGTTCTCAGACACCCAGGGAAAGGAGTCTGTGCAGTTATACACAATTTACATCTTGTAAGATTTTGGTATTGTATACACAAATATTACAGAAACTAGGCATGTAAATGCAATTTATTTAAATTACAGTATATAAACAAAAGTTGATCCTAAAACCCAGAATATCGTAACGTAGTTCATAGATCTCTAACAACTTGGTTTTTTCACTATCATAGTAGCATGATATAAATGGGTCTTCTCTCCTCCCCCCCCAACATTTCCAGACTGATGAAAATACTCGGAGGCAACGTCGTTATCTGTTACTATTGCTTTCTGTCGCAAAATCATCCCACAGAGCTAGAGACCAATTCGTCTTGGCAGAGGCGTGTTTTATTGGTGAAAGTAGGTCCTCTCAGGTCTCCTTACCTTTACGTTGTAAGACACAATGTAAAAAATAAACTATTTCGTTAGCTCTTGAGCGTGTTAAACCTCTTTTCTGCTAATTGTATCGTACCTATTCTTTCGGTACCTGGAAAGATACACGAGCAAGAAACACACCTGTGTAAGAAAGGGATTGCCGTCAACTGGAATTTACCGTGTATGTCAGCGCTCGCTCAACGTAAATTCAACAAGAAGGTTGTGATTAAAAAGCAGCTTAAAAGTCAACTTCTACATTTTCTTTTACTACCGTATTTTCTAACGTATGTTCTGGCACGTATTATAGAGGTAATATCAACTGTACCCAAAGAAATAAAAAAAAGAGCATGGCATCAGTGGTTTATTTACTGAATTCTGTCGTATCACCAAATGGAAGACAATGATGGCTAAATTACCATTTTTACACTTCTTAAAGTATTTGATGGCCTCAAGTTGCCTGTATCGACTAGCTGAATGAAACTGCCATTTTTCTACACCACCTATGGAAAAAGTCAGTACTCTTGAAAGTAAAATGCCTTAGTACTTGATTTTTATTACAAGGTTACTTGGAACTTTCAAATACAAATATAGCGTAGTAACAGATGGTAAGTCGAAAGATTTGTTGTTCCGTAAAGGGGGCAGGAGGCTAAATAAGTTGCTTTTTACGAGTATCCAATGCGTTGGTAACTACAACCACTTTTGAAGAAATATTCATCCTCCTTTGTAGAAGTTCTAGCAAAGATAGAAAATATAACACAGCTCTGCTGGTTCAGATGCATCCAAATGAGGTTGATTTTAAAAAGGTCAAGACTTTATAATTATTCCACAGAAATAGTAGTAAACCACAAAAGTTTTTTTTTTGTTTTTTTTTTTTTGTTTGTTTTTTTCATTTTTAACTTTCTAGCACTGAAGTGGCACAAAGGCTGCCCAGTAGACCAGCCACTTATTTTCTTAAAATATTGTGCTTATAAACTATCTGTACAACTATTTAAACTTGCAGTAAAGAAAGATATTTAAAATGCTAAACTTTATGTACTCATACTAGGGCTGTTGCAGACCTAATTAGACACTTGTCTGTGAGCAAAAATAATCACAATAAAAAAATTAGAGATAGGCTGGACCATATCAAGGACCATATCAAGGAAAGAAAGTTCAGGTACCTTGTGAAACGTAAGGGAACCTGAAAGTATGGTAGGCAGGCAGTCTAGCCATCCACACACAACTTACCCACCTTGAACATCTTGAATATTATGTTAATAAAGACCTACAAAACTCACAGATATTAAGAGGTGTTAATTACAAGGGGAGTTCAAACATGCAGAGAGAGACTTGTTAACTTTAAAAAAAAAAAATCGAAACAAAAAGTCAGATGAACCAAATCTGTGTGTTTCCCCCTGCTGACTGAAGTCTCCTGGAAAGCTCCCGAGCTCTCCTGCCCCACCGCCCCGTCCCTGCTCGGCCGCGGCTGCCTGGCTTCTAGCAGGGCGCGGGCACCGCTCCTGCCGCCTCGCTAACGGCACCGCAAAGCGACGGCCGGAGGCCGATGGGCAGCGTCCAGCTCCCCCGCGACGTGCTCAGCCTGCTCCCCTTGTCAAGAAGCCAATACCTCTTAACAGCGATAAAAATGAGAACCTGGATGCCTACCCAGTTCTCCTGGCCCTTGGAACACATGCATTCTGAGACATCCTTCCATCTCGGCATTACCTTTTTCATTTTATTTTTTTTTTTTAACAAGGCTGAAATCGCTCTCTCACTTAAAATACTGGCAACCTTCCCCCTGACTTCAACGGGAACCTTCATCTATCTTTTTCTCCTTTCTTGGCCTGGTGTTCAAAATAGCTAAGCACTTACCACTCACTGAATTCAACAGCGTCTCTCAGGGCTCAGCATACCCGAGTACCTGACTGCGAAGTCCAAAAGGCGCCTCTGTACATAACCCCACATTTTTACTGGCTTCCAGAGTTCATATCGTGACTTGGCAGTAGTTTAGCTGGTTGAAAACTGGGGGTCTCAGGTTCAAACTAGCTTCATTTTGTTGTACCTCTAAGTGTGCATTCCTCCTCAGTTTCTATGCAACGTCTGCAGCGTCTTACAGGTCAAGTCAATGGAGCGTGTAGTGAACTTGTTCTGCCACCTTGGAAGAGTGCTAAGTATAACTGCAGAAATAAAGAAATACCAGGTAAAACAGAGCAAGGTAACCTTGGAACTAATTCCAGCTGAACAACCAGCTTCGCTGCTAACAAATCAGAGCGCTAAACTAGCAAAAACCAGCATTACGAACTCCTCTACCTGTCGTAACATTGTGCCTCTGTGACCAACAAAAACGGGTTTGGATGGTAATGAAGCAATCTGTCCTCTTGAAACGAACTAAGGGTTGGGGAAGGAAGCCTGCTCGGAGACGGAACGTCAAGAAGAGAATCTAGGGCTTTTCAATTAAAAAAATGAAACGCTTGCAATTTTATATTGAAAGAAAAGTGGTACGTGATGGTTTCAGCAGAGGGGCATTATCAAGAGATAATATTTTTGAAGTTAACAATTTTCTCTCTCTCTCTCGTATCTCCCCACAACTTTGAAATAAAATGGCCCCACTCGTGTAACATATTTAGATTTCTGTTTGGGCATGTAGCATACAGTCTGCATTACCTGAGTACCAGGAATTAAGCTGTTTTCCCCCTCCCCCCCCAATTTTGCTGGCACTCGCAGACAGACAAGGCATTTGGGGTATTTCAGTACCAGCCCATCTCTAGTTATCAACAGAAGTTTGTGAGGCAAAAATAGCTATTCTTATCTGTCCAGCAGCTGTTTCAAAGCTCTTTCTATGTTCATTCTGTGCCCAACTCTAGTCACTCCAAGGTCTATCAGATCTTCCTTTTGTAGATTTGGTAAATGAGTGCCATCTATTTCATTGTCCATAAATGTTTCTTTATGTTCGCCTAAGTTTAGACTTTCCAACCAATCTGCCACATCTGGTTTAGTCCACAGGTGGACAGGCTTAGTTGTAAAAGGCTTATTTGAGATTGGCTGTTGTAATATTGAGGGAGAAGGAGACCTGCTGCGCCCTGCGGTCAAGCCAAATAAGTCCCCAGAAGGGGGCTGGCTGGGTAGGCTAAATACATCGGACAAAGTTGGAGAAGGAGATGAAGCTGAAGCAGAAGCAGTCAGAGGAGCAGGCATGATGTCTTTATTAATCTCTGTTGGTGAAACCACAGGGCTTGGAGCATGTCGTGCTCCTGAGGTCCTACTGTCATAGTCTGGGGACCTGCTCTGCAGTGTGATCGGCTGGCTGGTTCCAGGTCGGACAGTAAAAGTGATTGTTGTACTTCGTGTACCTGAGACAGTACTCATGACTTCCGTGCTCCTGAAATTGTAAACAGACATGGAAAGTTAGGCACATCAGCCACCAGGTGAAAGGTTCTCCATACCAACGCGTGATCAATTTGGTTAATAATATAATAAATTAATAAATATGGTTAATAACGAGCAACACCAGGTTAAAAGTACCAAGACGGCATCATTCCATCTTTCCCATCAAACGATCATCAATGGTAAGCCATAGTTAAAAACAAAAACTTTGCTTATGAGCAGTTCAAAAAAACACCTTCCAGAGCACATTCTTCCTTTTTCAGGCTACACCAAATTAACTCACGGTTAAATGAGAGACACCGAGTGGAATAAGCGCACGGGCACTTTGTGCTCCCCATGAAGCGCAATCAGGAGTTATCTTCCCTTCGTTGTGTGGAGCAGTGGGATCCTTCATTTCAGTTTTGACCTACCAGTTTTACACACTTAGATGTTTAGATAACCTAGGTCATAATAGCAGTTATGGAAAGTATCAGAAGCATATTATTAACTTGGATTTTGGATCTTCGGGCACCTACTCAGTGAATTTTAGGGCATGTTTGTATTCCCATTCATTCACAGAACATGCTCCATAAGCTCCTCTTATTTCCCTTTCTGTTCAGCTGGTCTTTTCATGCTTTAAAAATGAAAGAGTTCTTCTAAGGGTCATAAAAGGACTTCTACACAGAAATCATACCTCGGCAGTTTCACCACAAAACATAAGGAGACACAACTCTTGTTGCCGTGCATGCCCAGAGGTGATGTAGTTGTGATCAAGTCACCGACACCTCTCTCTTGCCTAAAGGAAATTTCAGATTACAAACTAAGCCTACACGAAACTTGCCGAGAGGCGAGCTCTGACGCCGAGGCTGACGGGGTGGGTGAAGGAGCAGACCAGTCCGCTTTTGTCTGCTGGCTATAGAACAAATTTAGAATCAGAAGATCCAGGTTGATGTCTGCTCATATCATAAAATGCTGAACTCCACAGGCCTTACTTCTCATGAGAAAACTCTGCCAAGTCAGCACGCATACTTCAGGATTTTTTTTTTAATTTAAAAAAAAATTTTTTTTCATGGTTGGATGGTTGGAAAGGAACTTTGAGAACATCGAGTCCAACCACACACACACACACACAAAGAAACCCCTACAATCTCTGCCACTGGAGCATGCCCTGAAGTGCCANGGGGCATTATCAAGAGATAATATTTTTGAAGTTAACAATTTTCTCTCTCTCTCTCGTATCTCCCCACAACTTTGAAATAAAATGGCCCCACTCGTGTAACATATTTAGATTTCTGTTTGGGCATGTAGCATACAGTCTGCATTACCTGAGTACCAGGAATTAAGCTGTTTTCCCCCTCCCCCCCCAATTTTGCTGGCACTCGCAGACAGACAAGGCATTTGGGGTATTTCAGTACCAGCCCATCTCTAGTTATCAACAGAAGTTTGTGAGGCAAAAATAGCTATTCTTATCTGTCCAGCAGCTGTTTCAAAGCTCTTTCTATGTTCATTCTGTGCCCAACTCTAGTCACTCCAAGGTCTATCAGATCTTCCTTTTGTAGATTTGGTAAATGAGTGCCATCTATTTCATTGTCCATAAATGTTTCTTTATGTTCGCCTAAGTTTAGACTTTCCAACCAATCTGCCACATCTGGTTTAGTCCACAGGTGGACAGGCTTAGTTGTAAAAGGCTTATTTGAGATTGGCTGTTGTAATATTGAGGGAGAAGGAGACCTGCTGCGCCCTGCGGTCAAGCCAAATAAGTCCCCAGAAGGGGGCTGGCTGGGTAGGCTAAATACATCGGACAAAGTTGGAGAAGGAGATGAAGCTGAAGCAGAAGCAGTCAGAGGAGCAGGCATGATGTCTTTATTAATCTCTGTTGGTGAAACCACAGGGCTTGGAGCATGTCGTGCTCCTGAGGTCCTACTGTCATAGTCTGGGGACCTGCTCTGCAGTGTGATCGGCTGGCTGGTTCCAGGTCGGACAGTAAAAGTGATTGTTGTACTTCGTGTACCTGAGACAGTACTCATGACTTCCGTGCTCCTGAAATTGTAAACAGACATGGAAAGTTAGGCACATCAGCCACCAGGTGAAAGGTTCTCCATACCAACGCGTGATCAATTTGGTTAATAATATAATAAATTAATAAATATGGTTAATAACGAGCAACACCAGGTTAAAAGTACCAAGACGGCATCATTCCATCTTTCCCATCAAACGATCATCAATGGTAAGCCATAGTTAAAAACAAAAACTTTGCTTATGAGCAGTTCAAAAAAACACCTTCCAGAGCACATTCTTCCTTTTTCAGGCTACACCAAATTAACTCACGGTTAAATGAGAGACACCGAGTGGAATAAGCGCACGGGCACTTTGTGCTCCCCATGAAGCGCAATCAGGAGTTATCTTCCCTTCGTTGTGTGGAGCAGTGGGATCCTTCATTTCAGTTTTGACCTACCAGTTTTACACACTTAGATGTTTAGATAACCTAGGTCATAATAGCAGTTATGGAAAGTATCAGAAGCATATTATTAACTTGGATTTTGGATCTTCGGGCACCTACTCAGTGAATTTTAGGGCATGTTTGTATTCCCATTCATTCACAGAACATGCTCCATAAGCTCCTCTTATTTCCCTTTCTGTTCAGCTGGTCTTTTCATGCTTTAAAAATGAAAGAGTTCTTCTAAGGGTCATAAAAGGACTTCTACACAGAAATCATACCTCGGCAGTTTCACCACAAAACATAAGGAGACACAACTCTTGTTGCCGTGCATGCCCAGAGGTGATGTAGTTGTGATCAAGTCACCGACACCTCTCTCTTGCCTAAAGGAAATTTCAGATTACAAACTAAGCCTACACGAAACTTGCCGAGAGGCGAGCTCTGACGCCGAGGCTGACGGGGTGGGTGAAGGAGCAGACCAGTCCGCTTTTGTCTGCTGGCTATAGAACAAATTTAGAATCAGAAGATCCAGGTTGATGTCTGCTCATATCATAAAATGCTGAACTCCACAGGCCTTACTTCTCATGAGAAAACTCTGCCAAGTCAGCACGCATACTTCAGGATTTTTTTTTTAATTTAAAAAAAAATTTTTTTTCATGGTTGGATGGTTGGAAAGGAACTTTGAGAACATCGAGTCCAACCACACACACACACACACAAAGAAACCCCTACAATCTCTGCCACTGGAGCATGCCCTGAAGTGCCACATCTGGACCTTTCTTCAACACCTCTAGGGATGGGGACTCAACCCCCTCCCTGGGCAGGCTGTCCCAGTGCCCGACCACTCTGTCAGTAAAGTCATTCCTCCTCATATCTAACCTAAACCTCCCCTGCCGCAGCTTCAGACCATTTCCTCTGCTCCTGTCATTATTCACCTGGGAGAAGAGGCCAACCCCCACCTCTCTCCACCCTCCTTTCAGGGAGTTGTAGAGGGCNCACTCAACCCTTGGGTGCCTGAAGCTGCTGAGGTTTTCACTTTTAAAACCATGAACGCCCATGGAAGGAGAGTGGCTTGACTTTGGTCACCCACACACTGAACAGCAGAGTGGTTAAAATTTTAAATAAAAAGGTGGTGGTACGAGCATTTCCTCATCATCTACCCTAACCCGCTTCCCCCGAGGAGTACTCATCCATTACCAAAAATGAAGAAATGTAGGCAGCTAACCTGAGGCAATGATAACGGGCTATTAATCTCTTGCTCTCGTATGAGCTTTACTGCAGTCCTGGTAGTAGGGAAACTTCAGTGTTCCCTTGGTTTGCTGCTGGCTGTTGTGAATCCTGTTATCTACATCCCCCCCCTGCATCTCAGCTGGGGTTTTGGCACATAAGTAGCAAACCCAGACATCAGGTAACCTACGGCACTGCTACACCCAGATTCAGAGCACGCTCGTACCACCGCGAGTCACATTCAAATAAAGCTCCAATACCATGTCATTAGAAAAGCACTAGGAATAACTTTTTGGAGAGCTACATGTTATTCACACGAGCAATCCCACTGATTTCCCACAGATTGTTCCATATATTTCAATGGGAACAGGGGGATCTTTTTCAGCGTTAAAAGAGCGGTACTTCAGTTAAAACACAGTAGGAACAATACCGTTAGCACTTAGGTCTTTGTAATTTAACAAAGAAAGGAAACACTTGGCAAGGTTTTGAGTGTTTCCTGTGATTTGTTTGGAGTTTAAAGGCTCTCATTGTCTTCCAGGACTGGAGCTAAGCATTCTTACAAATAAAAGTCTATGGCAAGAAACTATTAAATTCTACTAACCAAGGAGAGCAAGTTATTTCTACCTACTTTAACTTAGCTTTAGGAGTCTCACACACTTTAATAAGGCACGATATAATTTTAAATCAACAAAAAACCTGCTTTGAAAAAGGTTGGGATAGTGTTACCCTAGTGACTGCGAGAGCAGGATGACTTTTGTATAAATGTAGGAATTTCTCCATCTCTTTACCTACAATCAGCCTTTTCCTTAACATCCCTGTCCTGCAAATACTAGAAATGATGGTTCTGTATTCACACCCATTGTGGCGATATCAGACGGATGATGGAAATTTATCTTCTATTAGGCGAGATGCTGAAAGATCATTTCTGCTACTTGACGGACTGGGCTCAGTGTGCACCTCCAGCTCTGTAACTCACTTCTGCTGCTTCTTCTCTTTGTTCCTTTCAGAGACCCCCTGTCCATTCTTGTTCAAGAAATCATCGTCACTCTTCCTTTAAAGAAAGTATATTAAGCCACTAAAACGAAACCTCCAAAAAGTAAACTGTGTGCTCTTATTTTAAGTATTCCTTAGTCTAGTGTCCCCTACCCTTCTCGGACCCAGGGGCAGCAATGCTGGGTCACCAAAGCAATGCAGGCAACGTCGTACTTTGCTTCCTGTCAGCCTGGATCAACGTAATGGCTTCACAGGGTCACAAGCAACATCAAAAGATCTGCGGGCATCTTCCTTTTTTTCAAGCC
This sequence comes from Rynchops niger, assembly GCA_013400035.1. Lineage (NCBI taxonomy): Eukaryota > Metazoa > Chordata > Aves > Charadriiformes > Laridae > Rynchops > Rynchops niger. The sequence continues at coordinate 181,765 of VXBH01003666.1, forward strand.
ACAGGTTCAGGATTATTGACTAGTAAAATACATCTCTGGAAGTATGGTAAGATGTTTGTTTTATTTTAGCTGATTAATGAAGTTTCAATAGCAGCTCAGTTTAAAGCCACGTCAGTACCCAAGCTTTTGTAAAAATTAACCCTTTCATGAGAAATCTCAGAGCACTTTGCCAACGTTAACGGACTTAATCTTACACACCTTCTGCAAGGAAGTTCTGAGTTCCATTCCACACTTGGGAACACCGACAAGTGTGTGACCAATACATGCCCCCACCGCTGCAAGAGTGGTCCTGCGTAGGACGAGGTTTAACCACAGCAACTTGAGGTCACCGCTGCCTGCAAAAATTACTGGGCAACCTGCAAGACTGAGCTCGTGCTCGGTTCCCGGCTGCCGTGCTCCAGCCGGCTCTGCCCTCAGCTCCGCAGCCACGGCCCTCGCGAAGGCCATGCAAGTCTGCTGAAGCCCATGGTTGCATTTTCAGGCTGTCAGTTGAAAGTCTTTAATTCCAAGATTCATCTTTTTCCCCTTCTTTCCCCTGCCATATCAGCTCCAGCATGTTACAGAGTCTGCTGTACTGTAACTGTAATCCAAGGAAAAAAAACCCACGCGTATTTGTGTAACTCCTATGCATCCCAAATTATAATTTATGACATCTCCAATACAATCTGTGATGCAGATACAGCCTTGAAACCATCAGCCGTCTTGCATTTTCCGGTTGATTGGTATCCTGGTCAACAAGGAGCAAGCGCATTCCATCTGGAAAGCGAGCATGTTTTTCTTGTGTTGTGGCTTTTCCAGATTTTTAATAAGAGCAATTTCTTATGCCTTATTTGATCATCTGTTATACTAAACATATTAAATACATATTAAACCTGCCTAAACCCAAATTTCATTTTAAAAAGGTGAAAAGTCTGATAATTATTTCAAATAAAATTTGCTCTGTTAGAATCAGCATATGGTAGTAATTTATAAACATTTGCTGCTGTAAGACTGCACTGATTGCGACGCCCATTATGTTGCCTCACATTAAGATCACAAGATGTAATTCCTATGTCACAACGATGCGGCCTCCAAGTACAAAAGCCATCAACTCAGCTTGAAGGTAAGAAATTCTTTTGGATTTTAAGTTAGATTTGAAGGATTCAAATTTACTGTTAACTTAACATCAGAAGCAAATCAGAGAAAGATGGCACGCTGCAACAGCTCCGAGGAGTCTCCCGTGTAAAAATCCCCCCAGACCATTACGCTCCCACGGGAACTGTTTTATCCTGCACCTTGACAAAAGACTGGCTGTTTCTGACAAAGCTCTTCCATTGTGTCATTGAAAAAAAATCTTAACAGCCAAGAGAACCAATGAGTGAAATGAGTCCCTATACGGAGGTACTGCGAGAAATTAACTTTTTACAGATTTTTTTGAGAACATCCAAACCCACAAACCCAAACCTTTGCCTTCGTCTCTTATAATATTTTTACTTTATTTTCGGATTGTCAAAGGAAAATTATATGGTAGGAATGTAAGACAATAATTGCCTGTTTCGGGGGAAGATGAAGAACAAGGGCTGCTGCGATGACTGGCAGGATACAGAGCTTCTTATAGCAGTGTTATTTCAGTGAGAAGAATCGAGAAATGGCTAGTATCTGTTGCAAGTAACACTGTTCAGTTGGAGTGAGGAATAATCGTTAAAGTCTGTGGGAGTCTGCTCCAAAACAACAGTTTCCATGCGAATGGCACAAACGTCAGGACAGCGGCAGGAAGGGGACGGTGCTGGTGAGGGGAGGAGGACCCGAACTCGGCCTCAGCCCTCTCTCCTTGGAGCGCTGCAGGGAAAAAGGCCAAGGGAAGCTGGAAGGAGAACGGGGGAAATCCCACAGCTTCCAAGGACGAAAGACTCGACAGTGATGACTGCAGCAGATCTTGATTATCTCAAGGGCTGTTTTGTCTTTACTATGAACTTCACATAGGTACGTAAAAACACACTAACCATCCCTCCCAACCCTTCCACCCACCCCAAAACACCCTCCAAAAAACCAGCAGAATTTGGGCATATTCAAAAAATCACGCCCCTTATCTAGGTGCTCAGATGTAAGTTTGGGAATCTGGTCTTACGTGCTCTTGTTATAAAAACACTTGCTGAATACTTCTCTGATGAAAGCGGCTTTTATTTCAGCTCGAGATGATATCCTATTTCTGGTTTCAGAATGGCTACCATTTCTGGATTAGGATGACCTAATCCACATTGCACTTTGTTACAAAGTCAACACCAAAACCACTGCAATGCAATAACAATGAGCGAGCACTAAAAAGAAGCAGAATGTACAACACAGAATATTCTATGCTTTCTGGTCGTCACTTACTTCATGGCACTTCAGCATGACCCTCCTCTGACAACAGCAGTCATGAGAGCAAATAAAAATGACAAAATGGAATGACTGAAACACTGCAAAAATTACAGACAAAGCAAGCAATCCTGTGCAACTGGCTGACAAACGGTCAACGAAATGAAATGAATCTAACGGGACAGCAGTAAACTGGAAAATCAAGGCTTGAGAATTATCCCACAAGATACTTATTTCATCACCTGCAAAATCCAGACACAATTCATAAACCAAACGTAGGACCAGTCCCTATGCAGGACTCACTACGAAGTTCAGTTCTGCCTTACCTGTTCGGGAAGAAATAGGAACTTTTCCAGCTAGTCACAAAAAAAATATTCAGAGACGGGCAAAACCCCTGGCCATAGGCGGTTTCACTTTTAAAACATACTTTGCCAACACAGTACAGGTTATTTTTCCTAGAGGACTCGATCCTGCATGGTTAAGCGTCCTTCATGCTCTGAACTCCCACCTTTATAATGAGCATTTCCCACTCCCAGGAGTGACGCCCAACCTGCCCCAGAGGCCACGGGGAGGGACATTGTGCAAACCCAGCCAGAGAAACATAAGCACCGTCTGAAATAGAAATTGTTTCTCCCTTTGGCAAAGCTATTCATCATTTTGGTATGGTGATGGTGGAGAGCAGCAGGAGTTGCCGTTCATTATTCCCTCTTAGAACACTGGCACGGTGGTGGAAGGATGCTGTTTTCACTGGGGGCTGTGTTTTCTCTCCCTGGCAGCCACTGGGTCTATTCTGCGTTAATCACGCTGACATTATTCAGTTGATCTCGCAGGCTCGCACTTGATCATTATGTTGCTAAGCGACTGCCGGGTTCACAGACAGAGCGAGCACTCCTCCCTTAACCTGATAAAAACCCCTCCATTAGTCTTCTCCCCATTTCTTTTATCAGCTCCATATAAAAGTCAGTAGCCTCCCAAGTGAATTTATAGCACTGCTGTATTTATAGCATCATGGTTGATGTTGCTGTTACACGTTCTGTCCTCCCTGCCCCGCTCGCTGAGAGCGGAGCATCCCCTGCCAAGCCATGGGGCTCCCCCACGCTGGGTTTTCCCACCTCTCGGACTGTGCATACCCAACTTCGGCAATGGGAACGGCGACCAAAGCTCATCACTGGGGCTTCAGAGTATTTGGGTCAAACGGAGCCCTGTAACCAAAGACCTTCACTTTTTCTGTAAGGAAGGATGGGCAAAAATGGAGGAAGTGACGGCTGGATGTTGTGGTCTGACTACCTCTGTCACCAGGGCTGATCTCCAAAAATTCATAAAGATGACCAAAACCGGGAGTGGGATTAGCTCTAGTCTACAACCACTGATCAAACCCTTTAATTACATTTTTATTAGTACAAAGTAAGCAAGCACATCCTTTCGCTTCCTCCTCTTTTTCCTTCCCCTACCAGTCTCCTTTTTCCTATCCCACGGCCAGTCACCGCCGCTGAGAAGCAGATGGTTTCCAGTCAAACGTTTCCACGCTCTATTTAAAAAATCTTGAAACTCAGTGTCTCCATAAGAACCACGGAAAACTATAAATACACTGTGTAAAATTATTGCTAAACCAATGTGCAGAGAAAAAAAAGCAAGACTGGGGTCGTTTTTTAATGTAAAATTTGAGAGAGCAATGCTGCTCAGGACTATAGAACAATCTCTTCCTAATCCTCATTTATCAAAAACATAGAAAGAAGATACTTTTATGGGTTTCTGTCACAAGCCATTACCCAACTATCTATAATTTAATTCACCTCTACGCTACCCTAATGGGGCAATTGCCATGACTGAGCTCAAATTGTACATCTACTGGCCATGCAAAAATGACTCCTAGTGATATTTAGAACAGCTGTCTGGGCTATAACTTCATGTATTTCCCAATGAGCAAATATATATTTTTAATTTCCTCAGGCTGCTAGCGCTGTGCACATAACCCAAGCGAGCCTGTGAACAATGTTCCTATTTATAACACTTCCCAATACTTCTCTTTGGCTGAAGGATATGAACAGGCGTACTCGTTTTTTATCACTTTCCCTTTAGCAGAACTAACGAGTTGTTCTTTAATTTAGCAGAATCCCTGCTTTCCAGGAGCTAAAATTCCTTGCTCCCTTTCTAATGCTACCTCACAGAAAAGGGCTACAAGCTCCACAATTGGTTGTCCAAGGCTTCATAGTATTAGAAAAAAAAAATCAATACATTCTAAGATTTTTAGCTTTAAAATTTAAATATTAGCTTTAGTACTTGGAATTTTGGCAAGATGGTATTCCTTGGTCATAATATTTGACAGCTTTGTAAAACATTGCGTCAGTCATGCAATTGGGCTAAAAAGGCTGTCAATTATTTAACTTTTTAAAAGATAAGGCAGGAGTAAATGCAGTAAAAAGAAAAAAAAAAGCCTTTTTCTGGGAAGCATTTACCATGCATCCCTCGCTTTTATGCCGGCAGCTTTGAGGACAGAACTGAAATTTAATGCAGCCAGTTCAGGGGACAAACACACATAGCACAAGAAAAAGAAATCAGAGCATTTTGCTACTAGCCTTTTGCTCCCTCTTTCCTACTCTTTATCAAGCTCAGAAATGAATCTCCTCTCATCCACCCCTGGGACGTGGCTCAGCTCAGAGAGAGGGGAAGGTGCCGCCTTGCCCCGGGGGGGGCCGGGAAGCGGGCACGGGTGCAGCCGGGCAGACACCACCCGGCAAACCACCCACCGCCGCTTTCCAAGCAGGACTTGTGAATCGACAAGTGAACATCTCCCTTTACATCTCTCTGCATCACGCTTGTTAAGATGAAAAGGAATATGCCTGCAGCGCCTTTTAAAACATACTTTTAGTATCTGTAGGTAGTCGGATCTCTTCTGCTGTCTCTGATTTATTGCTTAGCTTAAAAAAGGAATCCTGAGTAACCTTCTCTGATCATTTTTACTATCTCCAATTCACCTAATTTTCTGGAGCTTGATTAAAAAATAAGGTAATCACATCGATTTTGAAAACAGAAGGAAATAAAATACAGCCCTCTTACCTTCCATTCCCACTGGGAATTCTGAGGAGGGTCATTTCCTTCCACAGTCAAACAGCAGCCGAGAGTTTTGCTGCTCTGTGCCACTGTCAACTTGTCTGATTTATTACCTCACAGCTCTTTCAATATTGTTATATCCCAAGATCCTCTCTTTTATTTGCAAAGGTGCTCATTTGGGTTTGCTTTTCGGGAAAGAAGTAGGATTTCAGCCACGTTGAAATAATGCTTTGTGTGGTTTTGTTTCCAAATTCAGTCTCTGTGTTCCATAATGAAGACTATGTAATTTGCCAAAGGTGAGCTACCAGAATTCAAAATGCTAAAGGACAGAAAAGCCTCTTAACTTCTAACACTGTCCAAGCCAGCTCTTTCTCTAAAATGTAACATATGTGGGATTACTCTTGATTACATGATAGTTTGCTTTTCTCCAATGAACTGATATAGTAGTTTTTTCAATTATTTTCCAGTTTTTATACCTGTTTAAATGTCTTTCACAAAACGGTGTACCTCTATTTGCTTCTATTTTTCATTTTCCTCTCAGAAGTGCAGCACTTTGACATATTTACAGTACATTGTAGTTGCTAGTGGCAGTTATTTTCTAATAAAACGGGGACGATACAGATCTCTACTGTAACTGGAAATGACCATCCGCTTAAATATTATGCATATGAAGCTAGAGGCAACACGTTCATATGGTTTAACAAGAAAGATGGTCAAGCTCTAGCAAAAATAGTATTCCTGAAAACATACGAAATTAAACTGTCAGAGTCCTCTGCAAGGCAAGACTTATGTAAATTCAAGCTTAGTGCACGAGTACTGATTTTATGCTGGCCTGAGGTATTCTTAAATGTATAGTGTTCCGTTGCTGTGCTAACTTTGTTTAAAGACTGCCTTCATCAGGCAGCCAGTATATATTATTCTTCTTGTACAGTTTTCATTGTATTTTGTAGGAATATTAAGACTTTTCCTGAACAGACAACTCAATTCCTACTGTGTTTAGTCAAGTGCCAGCTGACAGGAATTCCAGAATTTTTCTTCCACCTCTTCATTCTAAGAACTCCACACCTCCCTGGCACCAGTTTGCCCACTTCCATCTTGCAGGAAATAATACACCTACCTGACTCCGAGCCTTTGGATCACGCTGCTTTCTGAATGAGCGATCATTTGCAATTAACAGAGCCACCCTTCCCCTAAAACCAAATTATCTTTATGCATGTAAAAGACGGTAGCTTTTCAAAGGCCAAGTTAGTTATTAACCAGCAGAACATGTCCAACAAAACTTACTTAGTATCTTCTTTAAAAAAAAAAAAAGTCAGCACTGCATTTCTGCAAAAAATGCATTTCTATGGAGCAGCGTGGGCCAAACAACATGCAATACTTCAGTAAAAGGTAGATTTAACTGCTCTGTGTAAGGCCAAACCATCCCACACCGCAAAAAGAAATACCTCAGGCTCTCAATAAAACTAACAAAATAACTTTTTTTTTTTTTTTATTTTCATGAGCATGGATTTCATGATCCATATTCCACACAAACGTGGCTACACAATTACTTAGAATCATAGAATCACTGAGGTTGGAAGGAAGCTTTATGATCAAGTCCAACCATTACCCTACCCTGACAAAAGCCACTTCTAAACCATGTCCCTAAGTACCCCATCTACCCTTTTGTTAAACACCTCCAGGGATGGTGAATCCACCACCTCCCTGGGCAGCCTATTCCAGTGTTTAATAACCCTTTCAGTGAAAAAATGTTTCCTAATATCCAATCTAAACCTCCCCTGACATAACTTGAACCCATTTCCTCTCGTCCTATC
>VXBH01003666.1:188998-306597 GCA_013400035.1 Rynchops niger
TCCCTCTGCAGAGCCAACCTACCCTCAAGCAGGTACTTGTACATTTACACAATGCTGTCTGGCTACTGAAAGTTACTTATCACTTAAGTACCTTCCGCAAACCACTTCTGTGCAAAGGCATTGCACTGTTGCTGGGAGAAATGAGCCACGTCCTTGAACCTGTAACCAGCAGAGACTGTTCGCCAGCAAGTGTGTACAGGAGAAAGTAAGAACTGAAACCCTGTAATATCAAGTGGCAGAGATGCTAAATTATCTTTTTAGTAATAACACGAATACTGCAAAGTGGTTTCAAGGAGTGATTTTTCAAAGCAGCTTTATACTTCACAATAAAGCGGATTAGCAGAGGTGTCAGCATGAACCAAATGACATCACACAGTGAACGTGAATTAAGCCTGGGCAAAAACACTTTTTTACCTGTTTGAAGCCAAAATAAGTTATGGGACGGAAGAAAAATTAAATTATCGCCACATTTTAAAGGATTTCTTTTTCAAAGAGAAAAGTACTACTCAAAAATAAATCTCACACTGAAACGACTGAACTGGTGAAAATGGTCTTTGACGTTGGAGAAGACCAAGAAAGCTCCTGTCCTATGGTTGTAGACTACAGAAACGATGACAGTGTTGGAAATTCTTCCCCTCTGTAAAACTGTTTGTCATAGACTATTCATTAAGCAAACATGTATGATAGAATACCTTCTTTAATCTAGGTGATTTATGGGGGAAATTAGTGAAGGGACGGAAAAAAAATCAAGCCTTTATTACAAAATTATTTGGTTAATTACATTTACCTTGTACTGAGACTTGCGGTTTTTGTTCCAGTAGGTGACTCCAATCCTTCCCCTGGCTTTGAGGATTTCTCTCTGTTCATTTGCTGGAGTATTGAGTTCAATTCACTAATAACATTAGCCTTTGGGCCTGAGAGAATTGGGCTTTTCACCTCCGTCACATCACCCCATAGCTTAGATGTCCTTTGGGGAACAACTTTAGCCATATTGGGCTGTGCGCTGATGGGAGGTGGGGGCGGAGCGGGAGGAGGAATAACAAAGCTGTCTACAGTTTCTTCAATCAGCGCGTCCTTGTAAAGTGCATTGCTTTTGTTGATTATGGGCTTCATTTTTGGCTTAGGAGGTACTGGGGGTTTGTCCACCAGAAATGTTTGCCCATCTGCATAGACTGTACAAGTATCCACGTTCTCACCCCCTTCCGAGGATAAGGTAGAGATGCTGGACACCGTTGAGATAGTGCTGGTTGTCTCTAAGTGATGGTCACTACTACTTCGACTGTCTACCTCCTCAATCCCAGAGTCAGTGACGTTATCAAAGCTGTCAGGGGGTGGCAGAAAGGAGGCAGGCAAACAGTTTGAAAGACCCACTTGTTTTTTACTTTCTAAGGAATTTGTTGACTGGCTGGGGGCAAATGGCGCGGGTGAAGGCGTGCCATTTTTTCTTTGCTTAATCAAGTCTGTTAGAGCCGAACCGGGAGCTGCGCGGTCGTCAGGGATATCAAAGCTGTTGGCGAACTCTAAGGGGGGTGGTAGTGGCTCAGTAAAAATAAACTCTTCATCGATATCAACTGATGCTAAGGGTGGCGGAGGGATGCGGAACGGCAAGATGACAGGGTCGTCGACAGAGCTCGCTGCTACGATGGTTTTGCAGGGAGATGCCGGTGGCTCAGACGCAGCAGGCACGTTCAGCTCACCTTCCGCTTCCTCGCTCCCCTCGGGCCTCTCCGGCGGGGAGTTTTCAGGGTTCGGTTCCATTTCAACTCTCTTTTCCTCTTCATCTTCGGGCGTATCATCTGACTTGGCTGCATCCACGGTATGAACCATCAACAAGCCAGCTGACTTTTGCTGCGAAGTATCCACAATGTTTATCAACATGTTTTTCTTCTCCTCAGCTTTCTTCTCTTTCCCCGCATCTGTTTCGTACTTGTTCTCAGTCTCCTGCCGTCTCAATGGGCCGCGAGTGTTTTGCCTAGTGACAGTAGCAGTAGCAGGAAAAGTCGTTTCAATATTGGGTCTCAGCTTTGTATCGATGTAAAGTGGTTTATTAAGGTCAGCTTTAACAGCATCTCCTTTGCCTGGAATCTGCTGTGTTTGTTCTTTCATGGCTCTGTCCCTGGCAGAGAGAGCGAGGGCTAGCGGTGAGTTTGGATCTAATAGCTTTCCTGTGACTGGGTGAACGTAATTATCTGAGCTGGATGCATTCGTGGACTTAGCTGCCACCGTACTGTTTTCAGTACCTTTCGTTTTGGACGAAGCGTTTAATGTCCTTGAATCGCTTTGATTGCTGGGTTCACTGCTATTAAAAAGATTTTCAGGCTCTCTGGGTGCGGGAATCGGAGATGGCGACATAAGCTGTCTAAAACCATCTTCACTACTAAACATTGCTTCATCGGTAAATTTAGATTGCCTCATACGTGGTGTTGGTGGCGTCAGTCCGACATCCTCATCTCCTAGGTCTGTGGAAAGGAAGGCTGGAGAATTACGCCTCGCTTCCAGCCTCTTTTCCCTGTCCCTCACTGCTCCGGCAATGGCTGCTGCAAACGGGCTGCTGACACCTAAGCTATCGTCGGGTCGGAGTTGCCCAGGTTGCTCTGAAGACTGAGGATCGATTTCCATGCTGCTCCCTTGGCTGCTTTTCCCACTGCTGCTGGTGGACGGCTCTTTCACAATAATCGTCGGGATTGGAATAGAGCAGGTCTTTTCCGGACTGTCTTCTACGTTGGATTGTTTCACCAGCATCCCCTTCCGCCTCGCTGGTTTGGCTGGCACGTAAACTGCTTTGCTTGCAATCTTCCCAACCTCAGAATACGGGTTCTCTGGCATCTGACCCCTCTTGTTCCTGAAATTTGCCTGAGATGAGGCACTCCGACTGTACAGGTCTTCAGAGTCCAGAGAGTATCGGTCCAGTTCTCGTCTGAAATAGATCCCTTTGTCCCTTATCATCGTTCCCACATTTTCAGGCCTAACCAAAGAAATTTTTGCACCTGAATTCTGATTAAACGGAGGCTTAATAGTTCCGTAGCTCCTTGATGTTGGGGATTTGGGAGAGTTGTACAGAGAGGGAGAAGGTGGTGGTGGTGAAGGAGGTAAGGACTGTGGTGGCGGTGGGATATCTTCAGAGGTGTCAGGCATTGAAAGACTTCTGGTAAACTTCAGCATAGGAGGAGCCAAAAACTGCCGTTCTTCCTCTGTTATTCCTAAAAATCAGAAAGTATATATATTTCAAACACTGTCTTCCACTGGGGTCCCCCATATCGTATTATTTCTGTATCCAACCTAAAATGCCAAGGTGCACTTCACATGACATGGGGCATACGCAAAATTATGAAAGAGGTCTTTTGGTTGATTCCTACCATGGGCATTCTTTCTTGTTGAACTTCCAGAAACCCAGATGCCAGAATTAAAAAAGATGCTACAGAATTTTAATTAAGCCGATCATTGATGTGTAGGCAAGTGTTTTGGTTTTATGTACCATCAAGGTGGCTGTAGAGAAGCACATTTCCTTTGAAAATTACTGAACAGGGAAGACATTCTGTGCAGAAGAGTAGCTTGTGCCTTGCTCTAGCACTCTAAAAACGCATATAACAATGCAACTTAGAAACCTAATGGATTTTTAAGATGCATTTGAAACTTAGCAAAGGGACTGTGAAGATTCTATTGGGGAAAAAAAATTAGACTGTTTCATTTCAAAAGATGACATTATGTTATTACAAATGCAGCTTTTAACATAAATAAACTGGATAATATTGGGATAATTTAGATGCTAATTTTACATCAGCATAATGTGTTTCTAAATTGATAAATGTAACTATGAAGATTACTACCAAGAACAAAGCAAGCCCAAATTTGGTCTGCTCTTTTTTTCTTTTTTTTTCCTAAAATGATCTATTGTCATTATTTGGAATAAAAAAGAAGTTAATTTTATTCCATCTGATCAATAGGGATTCCTTCATAAACTACATAGCATTACATCGCTTTCGCCTCAATAATAAAGAAAAAATGAGTAGCGTTTTGCCCCAGGTAATGCATTGCAAAGGGCTTGTACTCAGCTTTTTTTTCCCTTCTCACCGCCCTTCCTCGTTAGAGGGAACATTCTAAAGAAAGGAATTAAATTCCATAATACTTGCCTACTGCCTTCAAAGCAGAATGTGGAAATTATATCATCTTACACACAAACTTCTTTTCTCATGAACTTTGTATAAAAATTAAACAGCCATTCACTGAGGTAAAGATGTTGGAGAAATATGCTTTAAGAAAGAAGCAAAGTTACTAAAAATACGTGATTAATGCACAAGCAAACTATACATGAGAAGCATTTTACCTATAGATTTTTGTCTTCTCATTGTACCCCGAGGTATACCCAGAAAAGGACCTTGAGGACTCCCTGGTACAGTGGGCGTCATCACAGCAATACCCTGTCTCTCATACATGGACTACAAAAAAGCAAACAAAAAACCCCACAAGCATTAAAGCATGCAAGTCTTTCTCTCACACGTAAATAACTCTTCTGTCATATCTGTTTATCCGCTATCGTTTTTACTTAGAATTCTTATGGAAAATAACAAATTTGCTGTTATTCTGAAAAGAAAGGGATGACTGGCCTTTGTCTGTATGCTATTAAAATGGCAACAGCTGTAAGTGGAGTTCGTTGAAATAATTTACAAGGCAACATGTTAACTTTTTAGCACATTTTGCGTGCCGTAAGAAAAAGGAAGCGTTTTGTTTCATTCACTAGCCCCACGCTGCATAGGAATTAGCGTTCCCTCCGCACCGAGCCGGATGCTCTCCTCGCTTCTGAAGCACAGCCCCGCTCTCGCACAGGCTCGAGGTGTCTTGCCCAAGGTGACGCTGGCAGCCAGCATCTCAGCTAGGAACGGAGGAACGCCACCTGCATCCCAACGCACTCCACTGTCCCTCCTGCTTGTAGGTCATTGCAAAGCTATTTGTTTTCTCCCTCTTAGAACAGTCTTAATTTCCTTCCATCCCAAGCTGCTGAGAACAGCAAAGTGCTTGTTGTATCAGGACTGATGCTCTTTCGGAGGCACGGGTAATGGAAAAATACACCTAAAATGCAATAAAAATATTTTTTTCACATGTGAAGTTCTGTAAGAGCAAATCGTGCAATTGAGTAATCCAATTTCAGAGTTCTGGAGTTTAAATTTTTAATATGTGCTATAGTATTAATGTCAGTTCTTCCCTTACAAATCATCATGTATTATTTAATCAAGGTATTATATAGGCTGTTAGGAATAATAAAAAGCCTGCAGAAGGAGAAACCTTCACGTTAGTGGAAATGGTGTGGCTGCTCGAACTCCGGTGCTGAAACTGCACTGGCATACCTTGACTTCCAGCAAAGTTTTTTAGCTTGGGTTTAGCGTTGTACTGACACCTTCCAGTCCAGAACTCACTGGTGTCCCAGCAGCTCAGATTACAGGCAGAACAAGTGCACATCTGGCTGAGTAACACTGGGGTAGCAATGTTGCTGATGTGTCGGTCTCAAAATAAATATAAGCACATAACGAGAAAAGGTTTCTAGGGGTACGTGAACACTTCTGTTAAAAATCTATTATTAGAAACACAGAGTAGGTCACGCCTTAGTACGATAAGAAAAGCAAAGTGAGTATATAAAGCAATGCTGGTGAATTGGTTTGTGCTGTAAGCCCTGCCCGCTGCCAAAAGACCCCTCCGATCAGGTTCAGAAGTGAAAGCAGAACTTCATAGCTACCACTCACATTCATATCTGTAGCTGAGGGAAAACATCTACTAGAAGGCCGCTGTTTAATAGTTGCCACTCTTGAGTCCACAGTTGCATTGTCTGCAATTCTTGATGGCTTGGAAACTGGTACTATTTCATCCACCTTATCTGTAATATAAAAGTATTCAGTAAAATAAATATCATTTGTCCCCAAACTGAAAACGTAAGTATTGCAAGGTCAAAGGAAGAGATTTACTTTTCAAAAAAATGCAAAGAAAAAGTTTTTTTGGCATTTTTAACAAGGCAACGCTTGAGCATCATAAGTCGTGCAAGCCGAGCACTTTTTATTGCTGCTACATAACATGCATGCTTTAGTTTTAAGCCTGCATGCATTTAATGTTTACTTAGTGTGACTCGAAAAACAATCCTCTTCTTCAAACCTTCAAAATGTGAAGGGAGAATATCTATATAGAAATGGAAAGAAGACCTTTAGAAATAATGAATCTGTACAGCACTGTTTCAAATAGAGATAAGCTGACTGTACCTAGTCATCAGAATTTCAGTGATATTTTGGACAATAACAAGTACTCCAGAAGTGCTCTTTTATGCCTATTCTCCTTAAGTAATCACATCCTAATTTATTCACACTCTTGCATTATTAGATTAGCATTCGTAACTGCATCGTGTGTTTAAATGAAACTTTTATATGTATTTTATATTTTAATAACTGCCCGGTCTGGGAACGTATTTAGTTGTGGTCAGAAACAGACCAAATAGGCAAAGTCCAAATCTGAACAAGAACTTCAATGTTTGGATAAGGGATTCTGATCTACCATATGACGTGATCATAAAATACAGGGAAAACTTTAATCAAGATTTGCCAAAGTTTAGTGTTAGTTTTAGCCCCATCTCCAACTTGGCCACAAGCAAGGTTCACGAGTATCTAATATATAACGTCTCTCCCTCAGACTGAAGACCTCAAAGTACCATATAATCAACTAATTATAGCCTGACAGCTCCTTTATTGCACTTCTACTGTTATGAAACTAAGGCATGGAGAAATTAAATGACCAGCCTAAACCAGCAGGATAGTTTGATTTCTGAACCTGTACTAGAATCCAAACTCAAATCATACCAACAGGTTTCCTTGCTACGCCTTCCGCTGCATTTGCTTTCCTAAGAAAGCACAGACTGCACTCTGTCGTGTTAATTTAGTGTCTTTTCCTTTGAAGTTTCACCAAAGTAAGGATTAGTTATCTAGCCTGTGGTATTTATGTGAGTGAAATACCTTAGCCTGGCTCCTAGACTTCCACGACGTGAGTCAGAGCAACGTTACTTTTCAGCAATCAGATCCATCTCCCAAATGATTATTTGTTTCAGCAAACAAGGAGAGCTACTTCATTAGGATACTACAGACTTTAAAACCCCAGGTTTCTGGTGGTCTAGAGATGGTGTTACTGTGCCAAGTACCAGATTTAGGGATTTAAGTTTTACCTCTCACTGGAGAGCAGCGCACTCGGGGCCCTGGATATGGATATGGATGGGAATAAGGCAGGAGGAAAAGAGCTTTTGATCCTTCTAAACAGTAGATCTGTCTGATGCAAGGATGATATTTTAAATGGGAGAAGAAGAGAGGGAAGAACTTTTAGCCTTCTGGTTAGGAAGAAGGTTGTCCTAGAAGTGGATATTTCAGTGTCACAGAGGGTCAGGGAGCAGGCAGGAGAGGGAAGGCTGAGCAGACCCAGTAAGCTGAACACTGTTGAAAACTGTCTCACAAGAGTGGTGTTGCTGTTTCTTTTCAACTGAAGTTAGCATTCAATTCTTTTCATTGGTCTGCTTTATTTTTGGGGTTTTTTTTTAAGTCATCCAGTGGAAGGAGAAAAGGAAAAAAAATTCTTAAAAACATCACATGTATTCAAAAATCAAACAAACTTCAAGTCACATTTCGTACGACTTTGTAATACAAACTGGGAACTTCTGAAAGAAAAATAGCTGCACTTCTGCTCAGCAAAAGGCATCAGAAAGCAATGGTGTAACCATGAACATTTGACCTATACAGCAAAAATATGGCTAGACTGTCGAATCGTACTGAGGGGATCTATTGCCAAGAGCTTCAACTGGGCAGAGATTTCCAGTTAAGTCTCTCCCACCCTTTTTTATCATCCCAGAAGCCAAACAACTGGTCTTTGGGATACAGAAAGAAGGAAGCTTTGGAAACTGCAGCACTAGGTACTCAAAATCTGTACATAAATGTAAATATACCACATAAGAACTGATCCCCTTTGTTTTTAACAGACACATGTAACCATATACCCATTCAGACAACAAAAAGCTACAGGGAAAGAGTGATGAGGCTATGACAGACACTTGAAAAGCATGAAAATACTTGTTTGGGGATGAAACATACATTACCCTCCAACTGCACTGATTTTGCTAGACAATACTCTAAGTCAGATCCTAATTTCGGATCTGACCAAAATATCAGTTGGTACCAACCCTTCACACCATCTACTATTTCCAGTCAGAAAAACAGACTTCGCTTCGTGTATGTTTATTGCAGGTTTCTTGTCTGTAGACAGGTTCTCAGTCCTTCGCACCCTACGGCTGCTCCCATTCAAGTGGTGCTTGTGCCTTGCCAAGTCTAGCTAAAGCACGCCGCAATGGGAGAGCAGAGCGGGTTAGAGCTTAAGCTGCTTTGCAAGGAACTCTTTAGAGGTTCCCCACGTTCTATTTCCAACGGCAGCACTGCTACATCTGCGCAGCTTCTTCTTTTGCCCTCCTGCCTCGGATCAGAAAGCAAAGGTAGAGTGGAAGTTGTCATTTTAAAACTACGACATAAAAAAAAAAAAAAATAATCTGTGAAGCTGCAGCAGCAGCAGCCAGCGTGTGGAACGAGATTTGTTCTATATGGCAGCAGCTACATGGCGGGTCCTGCAGAATACGTCAAAATCTTAGCGTCTGGCCGCAACTGCACCACACTTCTGAAGTGAAAGCACTATGTAAAATAAAAACATTCTCACTGTATTGTCAAACGTGCTCGTTAGGCCAAGAAAATTAACTGGCTGAATTGTATGTAGCTTCATTCAAACTCATCCCAAAGAAATAAGACGTAAGCGTATTGGGACAAACTTTCACCTGCCTTGGCCTTTAACTAGGCTGTTCATATCCACCGTACCAGTGTGCAAACCATGAATGCACCAGAAACACATGTTCCAAAGGCCGCACATACTGGAATAATTTGTCAGGCTTACTAATCGGCTTCTCTCCCAACCTCCTTAAACACTCTGCAGCATGCATTTCTCGTACCAATGAGAGGGGAATCTTAGAAGCTCGTGTTGGAAATTCTCCGAGGATACCTTTACGAACAGTTTTAACAAAAGTGATATAAAAAAGCCACAGAATGGGCGCAAAAAATTTGCACCTGGTGTGAGGTGTGTCAACAGGGTGGCCAAAGAAGCACGCCTCCAGTGGAACTCTTAAAAGGAACACAGCTGGATGTAGGTGGCAGGGAAGAAATATTCTGTAGTGGGAAAAAAGCCTACACTGGAGGTTGGCCATGCCAGCTGCATTTCGTCGTTAAACCGGTCATTTAGCAAAGTACAGCCACAGGCACGCACGCACACACACGTATAAGGGAGCAATTTGTGGCTGACTGGTAGAGTAACAAAATACTATCATCTGCTTTATTTTGAATAACTTGAGTCTCGCAGAAAGACAGGGAAGAAGAGTCTGTGGCTCACTGGACAGAGAGCGCAGCTCAGTTGTCGTCATGGAAGAGGATTTTTAGGCCTACAGTTATTCTCTAGTATTTGCCAGAGGAGGAATTCATCACTGCTTTGCCACATAAACTCTTCTGAACCTTTACGAGAAGTTACAACGGCATCTTGAGAGTCAAACACAGGAGCCATGCTACACCTGTGATAATTAGTTCCCACTGCTCAAGGGGCTCCTGGTAACAGCATCCTTTCAGAGAACTGTCAGGGATACCACATGTATAAGCCAGTCTGATGCCTCTGCATGCATACAGCAGTTTGAGTGCCACTATATTAAATTCCCCCGAGAGAGGCAGCACCAACAGATATAAAATAATTTATTGCCAAGTGCGTTTCCATCTGCCCTGTGGGTTAGCAATCGCACCCCTGCTCTGCTCAGGGTGCCAGCCCGCAGGAAATTAGATGGCCTAAAGGCACAGAAAGTAGTTGCATTTTATCAACAGGTAGGTCGTCTCTGATGAAAAGCTCTTAATCACAGACATAGTAGCACAGTACCCAACAGCATGTCATGACTTTTACATTCTCAAGAGGTCTGGCTGCTAGGCAAGTTGCTTTTTTTGTCTTTTTCTTAAATAATTAATATCTGTGATAATTACAGGGGACAGTCTCCTCCTAATGGATTGGTTGCAGGAGATGGCTCTTATCCCCGTAGAACACATTGCTTAGTCACTCCTGGTTCAAATCCCCAGACTCTCTCAGAGGAAAAATTATAATGCTGCCCATCAAACCACCAGATCCATCATAAAAGGAACTTTGAAAATGAGAGTCAGGTGCCTAGATAGATCTGGTGGCACGTCACTATACAGGCCCCAAAAGAGAAATATGAGGTATGATCCTGGCAACATTACTTATTGTACGACATAGCCAAGACATGTGGATTAGCTCCACCGAGGGTCTTAGAAAGTGAGCTGGTCAGACCCACAGAGGATAAGAATGATCATGATCCGGTACAGGCTAACCCCAACACCTCAGGCTGGCATGCCAGAAACACCAGGCAAAGACTGATCGAACACAGTTTTGGAGGCGAGTATTGCCAAGACCTGTATACTTACCACCGAGTCCAGAATGCTTGCTCAGAGGGGATGGGATAATGGAGAAAGAAAACTCAAAAAACAGCTGCCTCAAGAAATGACTTGTATTTGTAAGAAAAGCAATGAATGCCTGGCACAGAGTAAAAAAATGCTCGTATGAAGTTAAAGTGAAAGAACAGAGGCAAATGTTCTTCAAATACCAGCAGCACACATCGTTAACAGTGCAAATATAAACTACAAAATGTTAGACTAATCTAGTCAGCCAGAATACAATGTTAGCCAATGTAGGAAATGGTTGAATTCTGCCACTGATGGCCTTATGGCTAAGAATTAAAAGGACAGGCACATTAAAAAAAACCCTAAAAATCCTATGGTGTGGTTATTTTTTCTTCCCTCCCCCTTTTGCCTGGCGTGTAGGCATGGGCAACGAGGCCCTCTCGGTTATGGCTCTCTGCAGCCGGCCACTGCGACAAGGCAGCGTGGCCTGCGGTGGTTCTCGAGAGTCGCTCGTCCCTTCGGCCCCTGGTAAGCACACAGTGGAGGATGCCACTGCGTCCTCACCAGTCCATGTCGAGGCACAGGTTAACTCGACATGAGGGGTGGCTCTTTGGGAGATGCGCGTTTCAAGGACCTGCGTCCTTGGCTGCTTGAGGAAAGCTAAAATCTCTGACAGGTAGTTATGGATGGCTCTTGTGGAGGTAGCCACAATGCCCAGCTGCAGCTCCATACGGCCCATGGACTGCGACATGAGACCCATGGACTGTGCATGCTCCCTCTTGATATTTTCCAGCAGCTGCACAATCCTACTGTTGGTTTCCATCAACAGCTTCTCTCCCTCTGTTAGCTGGGGCTGCCCTCTCCAACCCCGATCCCTAGGGACAGGCTCAACACCGCGGTGCTCTTCATTCATTTCATCATTTCCCTCCTCCTCAGGAGAGTCACTTTCAAACTGAGGAGTCCTACTGAGTGACTGATCCCCGGGAGACTGTATGTCCATGGTACACTCCGGAGTCCGCGCGGGCGTTTGAAATCCCTCAAAATCCTCCCCAACGTTGCTGTGCGTTTCAGACGAGGACAATGGCCACTGCCAGCTCTCTGTGGTCCTGGCCGGTGAGTCTTCGTCAGAGGCAGGCACCGAAGATTCCTGTTCTTCGGCCGGCGTGGACGGCGAGCTCCCTCGGTGACGGCTGGCTTGCCCCGAGGATCCAGGAACCTCCCCATCTTGTTCCCCAGTGACATCTGGCAATCAAATAGAGGAGCAACAACCACTGTATCTGAGGCCAGGCAGATGGAGGTATCTACATGCATTGGACAACACATAGAAAGAAGCCAGTTGGGAAGCCAGAGTGTATGTGTTTGGGCAAACGGAAGGGCGGACTAAAGTTTAGTGACTGCATTGGGCACGTGGCAGTTGACGTTATTAACCGCTTTTTGGTACAAATGCACACTGTCCTGTACCCATAACACACACAGCCATGCTGCATCCCAAGGCAGGAACTACCAATTCACCTCATCGTGACTGTGACAGGAAATGTCAGTGAACCTAGCAAAGAGCTCACCTATGCACTGCAGTGGTGTCAGTCAGAAATCCCTGGGATGAGCTCAGGGCCAAGTGTCCAATTGAGCTTCCTGGGGTGCCAGATGTGCTCCACCACTGGCTGAGGGCAGCCCTTTGTTGCTCTGAAGCACTGCTGGCTATCTTCGCTTTTGTCCGACGTCTCACGTCACCCCCCCGCCCCCAGTGCGCTCTCTCCCAAATCACTGCTGCAGCACGACGGTGGCCGTCCACAGCGTTTATCCCGCGAGCAATGCCCTCCCCAACATTGGCCGGATTTTCTGGTTCTTTTCTCCAAACGGTAGGTAACTCTATCTGAGGGCATTGCTCGCCAGGATCTCATCGTCTTCTGAAAATAAACTTAGTTTTGCCCTCCCCTGGCTACCTCTTCCCTTGCCTGAGGGCACAGGGTGGGAATCTGGGTGCAAGTGCTTCCCTCCGGCAGCTTAGTGTGCAAAGAGGCATTGTTACAGCTGTTAAAGAGGAGGAAATTAGGCATGTGCTTACTCTGAATCCTCCCCTATGTAAAATGCACTCCCAAAGGCTAGAAACCGCTAAGCTTTTTGCACCCACAGCGATCGCTGGCTCACAGTAGAGCGCGATCTGCCCAGCACCATTCTTCATTACGTGAGTCAGTGGCCGTAACTCTCACCCTTTCCATGCTTCAGATAAAAAAAACAAGTCCACTTTGGGGTTTTTTTGGGGACAATTTGGTCATCAGAAATTAATCTGGGGCGGTCTGGCTAACATGTTGCAGTAGGGTGGCCCACAGAGCCTGCATTCCTCACGCTCCGGCAAGGGACCCGCGGGAGAAGAGCTGCTGTGGGTAAGACTGTGACCTGGACAGTGGGGGCTGACCGTGGCGAGCTGCCCGTGCTGCTCGCGCTACAGGGGTCTGAATGCCAGAGCATCCCAGGCTTGAAAAACGTTATTCTCTAAAGGATTCACTTCTGCTCTTTGAAATACTCGATATGCTGCTCTTCAGACCTCAGTTTGAAGCCGTAAGCTTACACCTGGAAGGTGTTGCTGAGGTCACGTTAAGTGTTACTTCTGGTTCTGTTTATGACTTGGGGCTTCTATCTTGTTTGATTTTTTATTTTTATTTTTTTTATTCCATATGATTTTAAACGAAAGCTCCTTCTGACAGACCCAAGCATCCCTCCTCCTATATCTCAGTCCCTGTCTACCCTAACGTGGCACTCATCATTTCTACACCCAAGTGCCTCCAATATTGTACTGCTCTAAATGGGATTCTATGTGGCTTAATATAATCATGATTTTTAAAATTTTAAAATAATGGATATTATTGGTGCATTTAGCATATTCACTACTTCAAAGTATTCACATTCAAAGTATTCACATTCCCTCTGTGTCTGGCTGGACTGTCCAGTTGCATGTTATATGGAAAGTGAGGATGAGATTGTATTTGTAAAAAGGCATGAGCTCCTCATGAAAATGAATTTTAGGGACAAACTGTCATGCAATCATTGGCTCTTCCACTCCATGGAGATTTGAAAGGGACCGTATATCAACCTAACTGTAATGACTGCTTCTTCCTTTGCAATTCTTCTCCCCCTTTGCTGAATACAGCCGTAGCTGCAATCCTTCATTAACAAACCTCTCTCAACAACTATAGTGTAGGACCATGAAATTATTTCTCAGCATTTTCCTATTTGAGTACACATGAAAAAAAGAACAAAAAAACCAGGGGACCTATTTTCACCACACATAGCAAACACACATTTCAGTTAAATTCTATGGAATCGGAGAAAGATAAGGGATCATATATGTTCATTCTGGTAGAGCCACTGGTCATACAAAATGTCTGTTTCTTTTGACATGTCAGCAGAAAATTCCCCGTATTTGAAAACAAAGGTTCTAAACAGAGCCCACTTAGCAACTGGTAAGTAATAGAAGCAAACTAAATTAAAAGTCAAAAACTGAAGCAAAACAAAATAAAAAAGCTCCAAACCTCACATTAATTTATGAATATTTCTGTAAATAGTATCACTGAGTTTAGTTTGTTCAGATTCAGGGGGACCATAACACTTTTGTTATTTGTGCGTGTTTAGACACTTGCCAGAGGCTTGCGAAGAAAAGTTTCTCTGAAAAAGCACAATAAATTTTTGCAAAGTTCCTAATTCTCTACAAAAATTTACCACTTGCTATCCTCCTCATCATTATTTTCAGCCTCTCAGAGCTGAAAGAACAGCATCTGGCAGAGGTGACCAATAGCGCAAATGACAAAGAGTACAAGCAAACGGTCACGGGCGGAAAGTTAATTGTGGAAACTATTGGCGAATACTTATGAATAATGAATACATCCACAGGTTTTAGGATAGTTTGCTAACTTGGCTAGCAATGAAAAGGAGCAATATTCATAACTGTTATTATTCGTAACAAAGCGTTCATCAGCTCTAGTAACTCCGGTTTCTGGAAGCTTTGTGAAGCATTGACGTGGGGCGTGGGGAAACCGAGGGTGCGTTACAGGCACGGCCTTACACAAGCTTTAGGTCCCTACGGAGCAATCGTGGGTAAACTGCCTGAAGGTCAATGGCTGACACCACCTTGATGAACGTGTCAGTCTCTGCCCAATAAATCCATTCCTTGATGACCAAAGGTCGCCCTGAATTGAGACCGGATCTTGGTAAGATGATTGCACCAGCGGCTAGGTTGGTGCGGCGGAAAAAGTGTGGCAGTTACAGTAGGGGCACTGGAAAACTGGGTTTAGCCAGAACCTGTCCTTATCGGCCAGAGAAGAGGCTGACTGCTTCAAACAGCTCCTGGCAGTAGGGTTACAGCTGGCTGAAAGAGTTCCCTCAACTGTCTTTACCTCATTTCCTTGGCAAAGGGGTGATTTTCAAAAAAAAAAAAAAACAGAGAGAGAGAGGGCATTAAGACGGTCAAGTCAGAACTGGCTACGGCCCAAACGTGGTTGATCTTAGTTGGCTGTTAATTGCCTTTAAAAAAAATCTCTCCTTTTTAAAACCAAGCCTTAAATATAGCTAAAGAAGCACAGCTAGCTTCTTTAGGTGTGAAGCAAAGGGAAGAGGTCAGATTCTCCGATCTTTCTAGTTGTTTCCACCTTACACACCATTCCTACATGCAGCAGTGTGCTCACAGCGATATATACGACTTACAGGCAAAATAGGTCACATGTCTCTTATAGAAATCTTTATATTTATACCTAGTGATACCAGCCAGAAAACTGGCAGTCTTCAAAGCTGTGACTTGCTTCACATTCCTAACCTCATGTCCCTTGCTCTGACAGGGCATGACTCCCATTTTGATCCTTAAATGACCAAGTAAGGGAACCAGAAAGGAGCATGCATATGGGCTAAAGGAAGTACAAATATCTGGAATTCAGTGACCTGCTGCACTTCAGTGTTTGATCTCTGCGAGTACTACGCAGCTATTTCCAACAGTCACACGGGACTCACAGGTTTCTGAAGCCTGTTTTTTGTTTTACCTCACTGACTGTGTTGCGTTTAAAGAAAAAAAAAAAAAGAGATCTGTTATTAAAGTGGTCCATGTAATAGTAACTAGTGAACCTTCATCAAAGTCCTGGCTATCTTCCTTTCTTTCCTGTTAGACAGGTCCTCTGTTTCCGCAGCCAAGCCCGTAGTTGGCTGCCTGTTTGCACTGGGCTGATACAGAGCTTGGGCTGATGTGGTAGATCAGCAATTGCTCCTGGTGGGCACAGGAGAACTGCCCCATCTTTTGTGCCTGCAGGGGTGACCTGTGGTTTGCCCCATCCTGTTCTGAGCATGGTGATTAGAAGCCAGGATTATTCCAGCTTTTAGGTTCATGAATACGTCCAACATTTTGGAGCACCACTACACCGTGCTGTCTCTTTGCACCACAACAATCATTACCAGTGAGAGTCCTTTAAGTTTGCTATTAGACGTATTTACGATTGTAGCAATAATCGGGTTGAAATACACAGAGAACTGAGCAGTCGATTCAGCTGTAGGGATAAAGGACTGAGACAGAGGCCAAGAACAGAGCAGGGCTTTGGATATAGACAAACTTTAGAGACATCAGAGGAATTTCTTTAACTTTTGTTCACTGAAGAACATTTGAGATTTATGCCTGTGTTGCGCCTTACCTGCCACTTGGACTGGCAGTTGATCCCTCCCCTGAGATGTGCTGCTCTTTAAGAATCCCTCCTTTTGAAATCCCACCATTTCTGTTTCACCTCTGCTACTGGATCGTTGCCTTTTCCATTATCTTTCCTTTTCAGATTCCCCACCAGTGGAGCTGGACGTGAGGGGTGGGGTACCGTCTTCCTGCTGACAGGTAGGTGGAGATGTTCCTTGGCCACACCAAGTGGGCCAGGAGCTCAACAACAGCGGTAACACGGTTGGGGAGCTTCCTGGGACCTGCCTCTGCTGCTCTGGACCTGCGCCTCTGCCTGTATCTGCATCATGCCTCCTGGGGTGGGTGCATTTTTCAAACTGCTTAGGTACCAAGGTGACAGATGCCTTGTAAATACCTAAGATAGATACAGACAGAAACTGTACCAGGCGCCATCAGTTATGCAAAACTTCATACAATGCCAATTGCACCTATATGCTGTATTTCACCCACCTTTTCTAGCATCTGCAGCCAACCACAGTCAAATATTTGGCACATGTATTTTTCCTTTTGAAAAGTGATGGGAACACAGGACATTCATTCTTCCTTGGTGTCAACAGGTCTAGGCACATAGCCCTTAATGTCAGGTACTGCATATGCACATATTTTGTTCCATCGCCTTCCCTAAATATGAGTTTGCAAGTTTAGTTTAATTTCTTTCAGTAGCTGATAAACTTTGTTTCCTTGTCAATAATCTGCAAAAATCAGTTACAGAAGCAGTACTAAAACTAAAGGGGGAGTCTTTATGTGCTTATCGAAAATGCATAGAGATTTGTTTAAACTGCATTAAAATATGGTTGTGGTGTTGCTTTTATCTTATGGAGTAAATTTATTTTTAACTATAAGTAGCTTGCTTTTAGCATAAAGACCAGGAGTGATTATGCATATAATTATAACTTTGCATGTCTGAAAAAAAATAAGCATCTGAAACAAGTAGGTGCACTTATTTACATTGTATTTTAGATTTTTGTCACTTCCCATATATATATATCTATATATACACACACACATATATATCTGCAAAAGACCTTGCCCTGCTTAGTTTGTAAAAGAATAGCCGGGAAGTAACCCTATCAATGCTTCAGGGCGAATATGGGTGGGGAGAGCTATGTAAAGGACAAGTTGGGCAAACAGTGCGTACTGCAATCTAGACAACGCTTTCAAAGAAGCAGAAGAGCAAAATTCTTTCAGCTTTCCAATACCAATGAGGTGGTAGCAGAAAGGTGAGAACCTACTGATTTCAAAGGAAAGCTGGATCAGACTAGGGAAGTTCGTATGATAACGTTGCTTGTCATAGAAGCAATCGTACTCGACGAGATCTCTAGCGTCTCTGGGGAAAACCAGGTGACTCTTATCTGCAGACGGTTAAAAATGGATCTCCATTACATTAGCTATGCCCACTGAAAACGAACGTCTTTCTTTTTAGCTATTCAAATAGGAATAGATGTATAAAAATTCATCAAAGAGCAAAAGTGGGGCAAGTATAACTAGGCCTTCAACATACTGCTAATAATGTAAAGACTAGCCTTAGCTAAAGCATTGTTTCAGAGTAAAAATATTAAAGGCTATGATTTAAATTCAAATTTTTGTTTATGATCATATTTAGAGGAAAGAAACAACAAGTTCAGTCTACAGTTATGTCATGTAAACGTATAGTTAAAAAATATACAGAAAAGGAATGCTTAGGCTAATCCTCATAGATCTGCCACCACGAGCACATTTTAATCTGGAATTAACTTCTTCCAGCCCCACCCCAAATGAACAATTTGCAGGATTGTGCTTAAATCACAATGCCAAAATCACATACGTCCCATACTGCAAACAATAGGCAGAGAATATTATTTAGCAGTTAGCATAATGAGGAAATAACAAAAGTGCTTTGCAATACAGTCAAAAACATAAGCCATTTGAAACACTCTCCTTCTATGAAAATTGAATAAAAATACTTGTATGTTCTCTGGGATACTGTAAACTCTACAAAGTACACTAAAATCCAAAAAAGGGAAAATTACGTAAAATAAATCCGTAAAACATAAAAACTGTTTAGTGACTAAAATTAATCATTTAACATTGAGTATCTATAAATAGCATTATATGATTTACGAAAATGATTTGTATGTATTCACAATAAAAAACTATCAAAACTTTCTTGAGTGAAAGTCTTATTTGTGTTTCTAGGGCTGCAAATATCTTCACATTAGTACATATAAGTCACATTTACATATTTAATCACACCATCACAAGTAAATTTAAGGAAGGCAGAAAACGGATAGGTTCAAAATCTTGCTATAGATACAATTTTCAAGTACCAGCTCTTTAACAGTATGTTCGATTAATGAAATAATTATACAGGCATTCAAAATACACCTGCAATCCTGAAGCCTTACAATTCAGCCTACCTTGAAAGAGGAATGGTCATTGTCTAACAGTGGTTTCTGTTTAAGAACAAAAACAAAGCAGAGAATATAGTCAATACCCACTCCTACCCTGCAAGCCAGGTGGAATTTAAGTGGCAATTTGATGTTCTGTTTAAGAGACAGCATTTGAAAATTTGGCCTAGTCACAAACGAAAGACAATCAACCGAAAGAAACCAAAAAGAAAGGTGGAGGACCTAAGACACTTGCAGCCTTCTCTGTTCTTACACTTCCTCTCACGCTTCCACACCGAGGGGAAAAACCAAACAAACTATGATGAATTATCTAAAAACATTTATTTTTAATTATATTAGAAATTAATTAACATGGGTATATGAACATTTGAAGGAAAAAAAAAGAGAAATAGCAGCAAAGGGAGTTTTGAGATGAGGGAGGTAAATCCTTCATCTCCCTGGCTCCTGAAAAAGAGAGAGAACACATTAAAAGTGTTGAAAAAGTTTTCCACTGCCCTAACTGTTCCATGTTGGGAAACACATGCAATTTTTACTGTTCCTCAAGCATTTGTGATTTTGCATATATGGTTAGATATTCCATTAGTAACATCTGAGTGTAGCAAGTGACGCTCACATATGCCAACGTTTTTAATTTGTCTGTTTCCAAATGCTACAAAACCACATTTTCTTTAACACTTACAATTCCTTTTCCAACTTCTTTTATACCATTGTCTTGTTTGGCTGATGCAGAAAGGTTTTGAAAACCTTTTCGGTGACTGTCCTGTGGTAAAGAAAAACAAGTATCACGAAAGGGCGCTCCATACTCGAGAATCAGCTGATAAATTCAAAACACTACTAGTGTAAATGAGGAGAACACCCACACAGAGACTCAACTGACCTCTGCTCGGCATTCCCAGAGTTTTCAAAACATTAGTTGAAGCTGCCCACCTCAAGCAACATAAAGCCCTGCTTCGAAGAACTGTTCAGTCCTGGGAGTTACCGGTTAATTTAAGATTCTGTGCCAAAAGTTGCTAATCAGCACATTGCCAGCTAGGTGCCAATTTTTTTTTTTTTTTTCAGTGGAAAACATAGGCTTAGCATTGTTCTCCTTGAAACATAGCAACTTTCAATACTTTTCTCTTACAAAGTGTTTTAAAAGCACATATGTTGTAGGCATAGTCCTAATCCCATCCCTTCTTACACCGGGGTGGACTCCCCACAAGTTAGACTACAGGTCATGAAACCTGTAACCTTGCTACGTCAACAAAAAGATAGGGCCCGTATTGTTTTCACACAAATACTTCACAAATTCCACCCCGAGTCACTGCTTTATGCTTGCGAAAAATGACAACCTGATGACAACCTTTATCTTATTATTATATTGCTATCTCATTAGAATTTCAAATCCGTAATGCAAATCAATTACTTACAAGGATACCCTTCAAGAATTCTTCATTAAGCCTGATGCCTTCTGCTCTCATCTTCTATAACACAGTGTCTGGTGAAGATCAGAAAAGCTTCTTCCTACATAGAAGCACTGCGGATGCTGGGAACTATCAAAGGAGTCGACGTTGTGAATGCTGTAAAAGTTGCTTTGATGGTATTTCCATTGTTTCCTGCAGACAAATCTCCATCATCAACTCCACCACAGTGAAATAAAAAAATGATTTTTGAACCTAGACGTCTTTGTGAGTGGTTTCTTCAAACACAACAAAACACTGTAAGCTAAGCCGCTGTTTGGCATTCATGTATATATATTTGCTCTGCAATTTCATTGTTTCAGATGCCATTAGAATGTGCCACCTTTGAAACAATGGACAACAGGAATGGGATGAAGTGTGAATGCTTATTGCAGACAGAGCTAATAATATTTCTTTTGAATGCCATCAACTGATATTTTTCTATTCAAATGCCACTAAGACTTGATGCCAGGTAACAATATTCTGTGTTGACGATATCACAGTTATTCTCTATCTGAGAGGTGGTACTAGCATCTAAACTCTTCAAAGGAGGAAAATCCTACATTTGTATTTGGTGCTGTAGCCCGCATCAAACCCCAAAGATCAGCAGCAACACCTAGCAAGGGACTGTTTTATATTGATTACCATATCGAATCTAAGCACAAACCAACCCCTAGCTCACAACTGACACTCGTGTGACACTGTCAAAGTAATATTTATTAATGCAGAAGAACTATTTATTTTCTCATTCCCATTTCACTATGACAATTTAGCCCGCTGTATTCTCAATTCTGTACTTTCTCTTAGAGGATTTTTATATTAGATTTTTAAAATTAAACACTGTCCACTTTAGCTTTCACTGAAAATCCCAAATTACTCACTAAATCAAACCCACTTCCTGGTAGTAATAAAAGGTTAGGAGCATGAAACTTTTAAAACATGTATCTAGACATTTACAGATCTTAGTTTATGGGTATGTTCCTGAAGTATCGTATAATTTTGAAGTTTTCCATCCACAGGAAGTTATCGATAAACAAAACAAAAACTGAAGGAAAACCCCTTTAAAACCAAGCTTTTCATGAGCCACATAAACTCTTTACGAACAGAGTTAAACGTATTATTTTAAAATATTAGTTTTGAAAGCCTGATGATACCTATTTTCTGTAGCGATGATGAAAATTATGACAAGAAGTTATTTTCTTTTCATGTTTTATTTTTAGAGTATTTTCAAATCTTAGTCTTAATTTGCCACACGAATATTTTGGTTATCCTTCAGTATTAATGGGCTAACTACGCATTACCTAGAATTATATTTTAAGTACTGCCTCCAGAAAACTCCTGCTACAACTATCTGTTAGTTTACACGCTGCCATAACTTCCTCGTTCAACAATTCTCGAAAACCTACAAGGCACAAAAGAAAAAAGAAGCCTCTTCCCCCTCCCGGATAGCCCACAAAATCCACAAAGCAGTTTTACTATTGCAAACACACCCCCCTCCAAACATACATTTTGAAGTCGGATGCTCTCTCTGAGTCGGGCAACTACTGTAAGCAGAAAGTCAGTGGCACAGATGAAGTACAATTTGCATTTTTAGTAATTCATGCTAGGTAACTGCAGTAAAATGATAGTACTGTCCATGCCATACTGCTGTGAACCTAAAGATTTTATTATCTATCTCTTTAGACACAAATGTTGCATTTTCTACCCTGAATATAAAAAATACAACCTCTGTCCTTCCCTTCTCCTACCTCCCGATGAACCAGAATCCCTCTCAAAAGACAACCAACAAAACCACTCCAACAGAAACACAAAAGCCAGTATTTTCACCTTAATGCCTCCCTCAGCCATGACCCAGAAAAATGAATTTTTGGTTGACAGAAGATTCTACGATAACAAGGTAAAGATTTTTTTTTTTTTAAATATGCTGCCAAAATATATTTTTCAGAAAAATACCAGTAGCAATGGGGTTTATTCTGTCATATTCTCTGAATGGAGAATAGAAAGTATCACTAGCTGGAACCTCTGTTAGCGACCTGAAAGGAGGTCAGGAAAGAGCAGAAAAATAAAGAGTGGAAAACAACCTGATTTTGTCCTGTGTAACGTTACAAAGCAAAAGCTTTCCTGTCGAGAGAAGGCATTGCCTACAGCCTAGCTTTCCTTTCCGTAAGACTGAACTTTGTGGAAAAGCAGGACGTAGACAGCTTTACCAGCTATCGCCTAGGGGCTCGGGGAGGTTGGAGACTCTTCCTTGGGCCAGACGCCATGAGAACGTGGAAATGACACAAGCCCTGCTCAGGAGAGCTTACAATCTAAGAAAGCAAAATGACATACAGGGGTATGGAAAAATACAGCTAAACACAAACAAACTTCGTATACATATATATATACGGTTACACTTATAAAAACTATTAAAAGAGCACCACTGTTTCTCTACCTGCCCCTCTGCCTAGCCATCGTTACTGAGATGACTGCTTCGTAGGGATCACAGGGGAAGCGGGTCTTTAGGAGAGATTTCGAGGAGAAGGTAGTGGCCTTATGAATCAGTTCAGGGAGGGCACTTCATGCATAGGGGCCAGCAGGGAAGATGTTATATTGAAAACTTAAAATTGTGCAGAGCAGCATTTCTCCAGGTCACAAGTTCAAGTGTTGTGTGCAAGATCCCTATTTCCTGAGACAGAGACGGTGTGGTTATGGGAGTAACATTTGGCCATTAAAAAGACAAGCAGAATCACTAACGTAGGACTACACTGAGGATATGTTACTGGCCACGTGTTCTCTGTGGCTGCCAGTTATCACAGTAACTGTGAGGAGGTGGTATGGAAGGGTTTGGAAAAGAGCTGGATACAAAGAAGGAAAAAAAGGCAAGATGAAGGAAAGGAGACAAAAGGAAGAAATGTGGGGAATATTTTCAAATGTAGTCTTCTGTTTGAGTTCTTAGTGTGTTTGCAATTTATTAACTAAATAACTAAAAAACATATACAATAATTAATGTACATTTGACACCATAAAATAAACTGGACCATATGCCAACATTTACATTATGTTATTATCCTTCACTATGGAAAGGTGAGAAACAGGTTAAACAAGAGACAAAATGCTTCCCCTTACCCTTCTTCTTCCGTACTGAAGCTTGGAAATAGAAAGGGAATGAACTGTGAATGAATTCTGAAGGTAATTTTTATATGCTAAATCCTTCTCTGTCATTTTTGAGCATAAACATTTATTTATCTTCCATCTAAGAAGTTAGTCTCTCCCTTCTAGCCTCTACTACGCATGTATCTATCGAACCACAGCAGATAACCAGCTTGGCAAAAGCACGGTTTATCAGGGTTTATACCTTAACTATAAGAAATTCCTCCCCTTAGGGATACGCGTACCATTTTATTCTTTTTTCCACATTCTCTTTTAAAAACAGTAATTGGGGAAACTTATTGACACGAGGGCTTTCCAACTATGATAATCTTTGCAGATTGAAATGGAAAGGCATCATTAGCACACATTATCTGCCATATTTTGGATTAACTCATTAGAAAGAGATCAACTGAGAGGTTTTCTCAGTATTATGGAGAACAGAGAAGCTAAAAACATGTCAATAAAACCATAAGTAGAATTCAGAGCCAGGCAAAGGAAGTGACTGTAAAGGCTGCAAGACGTATAATTTTTTTTTTTTTTTAAATAATACGTTGTTTAGCTTAGCTAGGAAAAATTACAAAAATATATACTATCTGGGAAAACAAAGGGGGAATTCCTATTTCTCTTTTTCTTCTATTACATAATGAGGGACATTCAATAAAATTAAAGGCATCACATTTAAAACCAATAAAAAGGAAATACATCTGTACACAGCACGTAATTAGCCTGTGGAAAATCTTTGCCACGAGACATTATTGAGACCATGACCTTCTTCGATTCAGAAAAAAGATTACACATATATATTGATGAGAACATCCACAGTGGTCGTCCATACATACTTCCTGTTTAGTTTGCACGTATATGTTATGAAACAAATGCTTATTCATTAGATAGTTTAATGGATATAAAAATGTGGGTGTTCTCATAATTCATACAGATGTCCAATATATACACATATACATATAAAGATATATAAATTATGTATAAATACACACATACAATCTGTGGTTTATGTCAGAAGACAACTTTTAACTGATGATAGTGAGAACATTTTCTTTTTGGAAGCTGGTTTGGCTGTTCTGTAATTTAAGAATTCTTGTTCCTTCTGATAGTAGCCCTTTTACAGGACAAATATTAAAATAGGTAGACCACAGATGTTATTTATAACAGTAGTCATATTGTTTGACAGGGCGGCAAATGTTCGGAGTATCATGGAGCTGGTATTTACAGTCTTGTTTAGGAAGAAGACAAATCTCTGCCACGGTCTAGTATTCCTACAGC
Organism: Rynchops niger; assembly: GCA_013400035.1. Classification (NCBI taxonomy): domain Eukaryota; kingdom Metazoa; phylum Chordata; class Aves; order Charadriiformes; family Laridae; genus Rynchops; species Rynchops niger. Next base: position 213,435 of record VXBH01003666.1, read on the forward strand.
TCTATTAGGGGACATACACTTCTGGAACACGCTTCAGGACTATTGTTCCGAACAGTAAAGCCTTGCCACTGTAATATTTGCCCCATCTGGATAAAGATACAGATGGGAAACGTGCTTAAAGATTCAAGTATGTCCCATGGCTGCTAGTCACAAGAGTTGCAGTGGTTTCTGCCAGCCGATGAGAACAAACAGCAGATCAAGTACTATAACCTGACTAGGGGGTGAGAAAGCTAAAATATGTCTTCATTGCAGAGGTGACTTTACTATTAATAAGCTATTTTCCCCTGGATAAGAGTGCTGCTGCTCTCTGCTTTAAGAACAGTATCTACTATGTAAGCTTGAAAAGTAAGAGAAATAGAACACCCTCAGTTTGAATTGCAGAGGATAGCGAAGGGGGGAAAATGGTGCCTAAGTATATCTGTCCCCTTGGGAAAGTCTGTTGATAAGCCAGACAAGTTTTACAATCTCTTAGCACTCCATGAAAGGAAAACAAAGCAAAACACCCAAACCCAAAAACCGGCTCCAGAAATACTATTTTACATTTTAATCCTGGAACAAAAATTATGGAGCGTTCACGAACTGCTGAAACCTTTAGTCAGGCTCCTAAACTTCCTGGCACAGAAAAGTCAAATTTTCTGAGACCTATTAGAGCTATATAATTAGGCTGCTTCATTTTGGTCTTCATTTGGTTGTTATACCATAGAGAAGACAGTAACCACTTCAGCATCCCTTTGTTGGGAAGAACTCCCACTGAAGCTATGTGACCTGATCACTAAAGGACGGATGGAGTCCACCTGTCCCAGAAACCATTGACTCCCAGGGAAAAAGAAGTGGCCACAAAGCTTTGATTCCTTCCAGTTGGCCCTCATCTGAGTCCATGCCAGAAAAAAAATTATGATTATAAAATGTAAATATTTAAATCAATGTAGGATTACATGGAAAATGGTTTTATTATAGGATAGACTCTATTAGTCTGCTATGAGGGATGTGGTTTATTTTTATACCCAATTATCACTTGCTCAACACACTGTTCTAGTATAATAGCCATATAAAAATATACGGTGGGCTTTTCTCTTGGTATATACGGTCCATCCGTAAGATATTTATTAGTCTAGCTGCAAAAATTCTACTTTTTAATGACCTAACAGATTAAGACCAGGAAGAAAAGAACTATTATCTTCCTCACTTCTAGGAAATACACCAAAATTCCCAAAGAATTATGCATATCTGGAATGTGGATGATCAAGCAAAGGAATATACAATCACATTTCTTAAAACTAGCAAATAAAAGACTGAACGCTCAATACTTTTTTATTACCAATAGTGAGAAGAATTAAATTTGTATCATGCACAGAAGTCAAAGTGATATCATAATATGCACTTTTTCAGATCAGAGTCTAACGAAAACAAGTTGAAGTTGAAGCTGCTTCAACACTCTCAGCTTTTTTACAACAGCTTCTGGCAGCTTACCTTTATCCACTAATGAGAGGCCACAGAAATTTAAAATAAAACAATATTAGATGAACTGAAAATTTAGAAAGCAAAGCTAACAAAATATAACACGGCATTACTTTTTAGTAGATGTGCCAAACTTCGATGATGCATAAAATGTACCAACATTCTCTTGCGCAGCAGTAAAGGCACAAGTTTAAATAAAAATTATTCATGCAAATCATGCATATTTGAAGTCTCCAAAGATGCAGCATTCTTAAAACCTTTTCTGTTCTATATACTGTACACAGCGCAGATCCTTTTAGTCAATTTAACATAGATACATATATAGAGATTTAACATTTCTATTATGTCAGCATGCTTGTCAAAAAACACTTTCTTACCAAGCTCTTCAAGCTCTGAGGTCATTGACTTAGACCGCAAGGTCAGTGCAGTGGTTGGAGCTCGCTTAGGAGGTGGTGGGGCTTTGCGTTAAACAGAAGGATACACAGTGTAAGTAAATACACATCTCTAAAATGCGACATTCACCTACACAGTTTCATATTTATTTAAAAGAATATGCTACATTAAATAAGGTAATAATAAATACATACATGCCGAGGAAAAAACCCTGAGACGCTTTTCATGTACTGAATTTCTATACCCTTTCTACTTTTAGCGTAGGTTGCTTGACACATCAGCAAGCTTTTATGTAACAGGATACATAGAAACATTTAAAGCTAAATAACTGTGCATTTCTATTTTTCACCAGGAAAAAGACTTTCTAGAGAAAGTGCCTCACAGCAGTTGTGTCCCTCCTTCTAAGAAATGTACACAGCTAAAAATCTCCTGCAGACCAGCCAGTCTCTGCCAGAATAATTTCATCTTTGAAGAAACTTACATCTGAGAAATACAAGAAAGACGATTCAAATTTATCTTAATAGTTATGGTGAGACTAGGGAGAACAGGCGATCCTCAGAATAAATAAGATCGGAAAATACCAAGGCAATCATCTAGCACAGAAACTGAAGCGTAGCAGGTGTTTTAGTATCCTGATAACCCATGTTTCTGGTGGTCAGAAAGGAGCGTAACATCAGAAAAGGTTACGCCAAGGTTGGTAGGAAAGTTGGAGATTTCCAGTAAACAAAAATGGCTCTGGAACACCAGGAAAAATTAAAGATTCTTAACTGTTTTGACAAAAGGTGGCAAAGCAGTTTGAGGGTGAGAAAGAATGATGGAGTAAAGCTGTATAGAATCACGGAATCACAGAATGGTTTGGGTTGGAAGGGACCTTAAAGACCATCTTGTTCCACCCTCCCCTGCCCTGGGCAGGGACACCTCCCACCAGCCCAGGTGGCTCCAAGCCCCGTCCAACCTGGCCTTGAACCCCTCCAGGGATGGGGCAGCCACAGCTTCTCTGGGCAACCTGGGCCAGGGGCTCACCCCCCTCACGGTGAAAAATTTTTTCCTAGTATCTAATCTAAACCTACCTCCTTCCAGTTTGACGACATTACCCCTCATCCTACCACTACATGCCCTTGTAAAAAGTCCATCTCCAGTAGACACCGTTCTTCCCATATCACCTATATCCACTATGCCAGTGTCATCCTTTCCTTGTTAAGCTCCATCATCTTACAGAGGTTTGAATGGCAGGGTGTCAGGAGAAAGCAAACATATCGCTCAGGTTCAGTGCCAGCTCGGAGGCTGCAGAAGTACTGCACAGATTAACTCTGAGGTCTGCCCTTGCCCAACACCAGAAGTGACAACAAATCTGCGAGGGAAACTGCATAAAATCCCGGATCGTTAAATGAGGCTGGGTACCTGACACTGGCCTCACCATAAAGGAGACTGATGGCAAGAAAATCCTTCCACACAATTCCTAAGGTACAACAGCAATTGTCAGGTAGCAAGAAAGGCCACCAACTTGCATCAAAAAGGGACAAGATTTGAAAGTGTATGTTTTTGTCAAATGACACATTATCAATAGAAGGCTCTGGAAAGATGACAAAGAACTGGGTTTGCTTTTATAGAAGCAACTTCCCTTTGGGTTGTATACAACAGCATTTTGATTTAAGGCCAACACGACACATCCCAAAAGGCAGAGGTGAAAGGTTTGTTCAAAATGCGTGAATAGTAATTCTATCAAGCTGAAAATAATGCAGGACCATGTTTGGACACAGTTTACTTTAATATAGCAATTCTCCCCCCAAGGTGCTTTATTTTTAATTTTGTTTTTAATAAGCAGTACATGTCAACAACCCTCACAGCGTAGACACAAAGTTTTACTCGTGGACAGAGAGGTAGCCCTCAGGCGCCAGCTCCTAGCCCCGCTCCTGCGTTGAAGAGCCAGGCGGCTGTGAGTGACAACTCATGAACAGGGATTTTCAAAAATGCGATTCCTCTGTATTGAACACTAGTTAGCAGCAGCAATCTTTTCCGTTGAATAGTAATTATGAGGGTCTAATGAATTCCCAGAGTAGCTGTTACCTGAGCAAACTCAGGGGGTATCTAAGGTAAAGGAAATAGAGCAAAATCCTTTTTTTTTTTTTTTTTTTTTTTTTGTCTTTTTTATTTGGTGAAGTTTTGGTGGTGTTTTTTTGGGTGGGTGGGAAACATATTGACATTCTTAAGGGAGTAGCCCAATTTTATGATAGAAGTTAACCCATAATCTCCATTAAAATGAATATAAAAAAAACCAACCCTGGGCTGAAAAATACCCTGTCCAGTTTCCAGTTTGTACCCAGACAATTCTTTGCTGAAGTATCTGTGGCACGTGATGCTGTACTAACTTTTCTTGGAGTAGCTGCTCTCTTGCGAGCAGCCAAGTGGCAGAAAAAGCAGCTCTACGTGTTTTCTATTTATGGGAGGAAGAGGGATTTTCCCTGGCTGGGACATCCCCTCAACTTTGAATTCATCTAGAGGAATTTTCCCATTAAAATGTACTTTTTTTCCTACCTTACAACTTCAATCTAAACTGTTGCTTGCTTTTCTTATTCTTACAGAGGTCCTTTCTAAAATACGTGTTTTGCAAAATTTTAAGTTCTCAATGATTTCAAGAGAAGTCAAACTAACCTCATCTCAAGTACGTTTGGAATTAATTAATAAAAGATAATTTGTTCTTTGTGCTTCTTCTCTCTCACTACTGCAAGAAATTTAACTGCAAGATCTTCAAACATAGAAATGTATAAAGGTCCATGAAGATGAAATTTCATAGCAAGCATGGCAAGAGAATATTACCCTTTTTGTCACATATCAATGCAGAAGTCAACAGAATGAGATTACTCGAAATTAAATAACAGAAGGGTATTTCAAATTTCGAAAGTGAAATCTAGACAGCAGAATTTATAAAACGGTAATTTCACATCCATACTCAGTTTTCGGTGGAGCAAGACTAAATGGACTCCATTAGAAAAAGAGAAAAATATACCTTTCTTTCTAGCTGTGTCATCTGGATCAAGATTCCTGGTTACTGTGACAACCTTAAGAACTAGGTGATTGCCCCCTTGTCGAATCATGTTCACCACCTGCCTGTGGCCAACTTTCACTACATTCTCGTTATTAACCTGCAAAGAAAGAAAACAGTCATTTAGATCAAAATGCAGAAAACTTCTGATCTTTCATTTTTAAAAACAGAAGGTGGAAAGAACAGGAAGATATAGAACTTCTAATTACTGTCTTTTAATAAAAATGCATATTTAAGAAACAGCGTATAGCTGACATGGTAACAGGAAAACAAAGCTAGCTCTTCATGAAATATGCAACTAATTTCCTTATAATTACCAGTTTAAAAAAAAAAAAGAAAGAGTTAATGAGTTCCAGCAAATCTTCCCCTTTACAGATTTTATTTCCAACAATTAGTGTGCTACAATTCTGCATGTCATACACTAACATTTTCTTAAATGATAATAATTTTTCATGACTGCATTATCCTCAAACGTTTATATGCGTTTTATGCTAACATAACCAATGAGATACTAAAAAGCTTTTCTTTTCGGATCATTCAGGAACAAAGGGTTTCACTCCTGAAGTAAACTCTCATGTTCCAGAGACGTTCTTTCATTCTACGCACTCTCCTCATTTCCCAGCATTTTCTTTCTGCAAGTTTCTGGAAGGACCTAAAGTCCTGGGAGCAAAGGCAACGTCACAGGAGTCCAAAAGAGTCTTCGTGGAAAAAGATGAGTTAACTCTATGAAGCCTTGACCAGCTATTTATGGTCATGCCAATTAAACTTTAAACTGCACTGCAACATTAAACTTTAAAATGTATACTCTCTGGGTAATTCCTAGTGCTACATCATCATTTTTGCTGTATATGTCTTTCCATAATATCAATAGACATAGAAGAAAGCATAGGCATAAAAACTGTAAATAAGCATGGATAGAGGTAGTTTATTTATTCATTCAATCTACAAGAAGTCACCGAGAGTTACCTGAAATCTGAACGATAGCAGCTTCTAAGTGCTGCATGTGCTATTTGAACATAAAAGATCTTGAGGAACGGAATCAGGGAAGAAGAGATGCTGCCAGAATACATGCTGGGAAGTTGATCTCTATCCAAAATTCAACTGACTCAGTTATATTTCACCGAGATCACTCGGTGCCTTCCGAAATGAACAGTCATTTTCAAAGTAAGTGTTTTTAGCCTCCTCTATTTATTCTGACAGGCTGGGCATCTCGCACTCTAAAGAATTTACAGTTTAGTGCAAAATCTCTCATTAAATCTTATTGCCATTTAGCAGAACAACAAGCACAACCAGACCCACTCCAACTTGAAATCGTTATTTCATCCAGGGTATCAAAGTGAAATCCTGCCTTTTTTCAGGCTTTCGCCGAGACAAAATGCATTATGATGAAATAACATCTTGGTAAACGATATTTTTAATACACTGCTGCAGTCAAAAGTCTCAAAGTATGATCCCTGTGCTATGCCTGTAAGCTTGAGATGCTTTTTTAGATACTTTTTTAGCTTCATATACAGTGACGTAGGTGTAACACATGCTGAACATCCAGACCTGTTGAGCAGGCAAATATGAAGTTCTCTTATTCTGCAGGTGGAGGATATAAATGAATATCAATTAGAATAGGACTGTTGCTGTTTTATTTTACACCTTCTTAGCATCTGGTATTTAATTCCAAGACACGGTATTTATTTAGCTGGACCGATGGCCTCTAAATTTAACCTGTCTAAAACATTTTAGTAAATGGAGTTACCCATTTACTTCCAAATTCCTTCCAGTATTAAAACCTCAACCAGGTAATTCTCTTCCACACTGAAAAAAAACTCCTGCAATTAAACTACTAAATGCATCTACTCTGTCTTTACTGGAATTACTTTTTAAGGTTGGAAGCCAGTACGGATTACAATATATCCCTCAATGCTGTCAAAAAATAGAGACCTCCAAATAAATCAGAAGTTTAATATTAATCAAATCAAACACATGTACACTTCACTAGTGTAAAGTGATAAATGTGTAAAATGATAAACAGCTTATGCAGCATACCATCTGTTCGCATCGTTATGTGCAATGAGATTTAACATTTAGAGCAAGAGCAAATATATACGACACATTTTTTTAAAGCTGTCTCAGAAACAGAACCTGTAAATGACTGTTTATAGCAGCTTTGTTTAAAAGGCACAGTTACAAAAGCTGGTACCAAAAAGATCTATATCACAAAAATAAAAATATTGATAGGAGATCTAGAAGATTATTTAACTGAAAGAGTGTACAGAAATACTCGATAACGAAAGAATCGTGAAATCAGCAGAGCAGCACCTCGTCTTCGCTATCTTTAGCAGCTCAGTGGGGAAAACTGCAGCATGATTACAAAGCAAGAACACCCAAACTGTCGATAGCTTATAGGGAACTAGGATTTCAGTGACAGATTCTCTATTTCTTTTAACCTTCTTCAATATTTTATGTATAAGCCAAATGACTGTAGAAATGGTCATTAAAGAGTAAGACACCAGAGTTCTAGCAGGTTTGCTTGATAGTTTTTGTCTGATATTATTCAGCAATACTTTTTCAGGTGTGAAGAATTTGATGAGACTGTCTCTCTGCTTCCACTTCAAGCTTTGGCAGTAGGGAGATGACTACGGCATCTCATCCAGGCTTCGTAAACAAGCTGAAGAAGGTAAAGTTTCATAATCAGTAAAATAGATATCTATTTCACCTATGCCAATTCATTTAATAATTGCATGTGCACTTAGTATTAAATGTGATCACATTCTTTGAAACATTAAAAAAATATTTTTGCTTTTAGCGGAAAAGTGTTTAGAAGATGTTCTGGAGTACTGTGTCCAGCTCTGGAACCGTCAGCACAAGAAGGACATGGACCTGCTGGAGCGGGTCCAGCGGAGGGCCACGAAGATGATCCGAGGGCTGGAGCCCCTCTGCTGTGAAGACAGGCTGAGAGAGCTGGGGGGGTTCAGCCTAGAGAAGAGAAGGCTCCGGGGAGACCTTCCAGCCCCTTCCAGTACCTGAAGGGGCTCCAGGAAAGCTGGGGAGGCGCTGTTTGCAAGGGCACGTAGTGATACGACTAGGGGCAATGGTTTTAAACTAGAGCAGGGCAGGTTTAGATGAGACATTCGGAAGAAGTTCTTTACACTGAGGGTGGTGAGACACTGGCCCAGGTTGCCCAGAGAGGGGGTGGAGGCCCCATCCCTGGAGACATTCAAGGCCAGGCTGGATGAGGCTCAGCAACCTGATCGAGTTACAGATGTCCCTGCTACTGCAGGGGGGTTGGACTAGATGACCTTTAAAGGTCCCTTCCAACCCAACACATTTCTATGATTCTGTGATTCTATAAACAGTCAAACCAGCAAAGCTCACTTGCAGGCACAAATCTGTGTCTCTCTCTTCTTTTTCAACCCAGTCTTTCAGCGCGTTTTCTGTGATCTTTCCCTGCAAAACCTTAAGTTCTTTTATTCCTTTGACTCTTCCACAAAACTTTCCTTCACAGAACTTTCTTTCCCATGTCCTTCATAAAAAGGTGAAAAAGACAATGTGCTCTGGCTGGTTCCATGCTACATCAATGGCAAGTGGTCATCCGAGAAGCCAAATGCAAACAAAATTCTCCCTTGGGACCACCAACAATTTCAGTAACTCTCCTATCTATTCCCGACTCTCAGGAAAAGCCTCAGAACTTTATATTCTTGAAATTCATACTTTATTATAATTTGGTTAAAACTGGGCAGTGGGATGGAAGTTACTTTGAGTGCTTTAAAAGAATTTGAGAAATAATTTAGGAAATACTACAATCTTATAGACCCCAAAATCTTTAACAAATACCTAAACTGGAAGCCTGAGCTATCTCAAACTGAACTTACATTTTGGTTATGTATGAAATGTTCTTGAAGTGTTTAAAAGGAAAAAGACTTGTGAATATCAAGATTTTTGAATTATATGTCTCAGTCCTTTTTCCACCTTGTATAATCAACATACACGATATTTTTTTTAGAGCAGTACAATGTTACAAGGCAGGAAAATTATTAAGAGCAAGCTGGAGACAGAAATAAGAAAAATTCACAGTAGACATTTTTTCCAGATAAAATAATTTGCTAGGAGTTTGCAATGCAGTGTCTTTCTGTGTCTTGAAGTATTATCAGCCACATGGCTTATGCCACCGTTTTCCAGGTACCTCATGTAACACAACCCTGTGTGAACCACCCGTTGAAAGGCTCAAATGGCACCGACCAGAGCCAAGGACAGCAGGTGAGGGACAGTGACACCCAGCCTTCGGCCCCAGCGGCTGCACCATTACTGCTTCGCTTGCGGCTAAATCTAACACGAAATACAACCAAAGCAACGCTCAGGCTTTGGTCAGTATTTAGAGGAGGTATGGACAGACCGGTTTGCAGCTATGATTAGTACCTGCAGCTGGTTAATCCAGGCACTTCTGGATACATTTAAGAGACTAAATATTCGTACGTGACAGCAAAAAATACTTGCCATCACCTCCGCATAGTTAAGAGGTTTCATTCCTTACTCCCAGCTGGTGGAATCAGTTCTTTACATAGTTGCCACTTCACGGCTCCCTACAGCAATGCAATATACTTGAGCGTAAAAACATTCAGTTCTCTAAGAAAAAAAGCAGTGTGCTGTGTCTCCTCTCCACCCCTCACCACTGTGACCACGGCTGACACGTCCCTGCTCCCTCCAGCACCTTCTTGGAGAACTGAAAACTTTGGGGCTTAGATTCAATGCGCTTCACAGCCGGGACTCACACCTGCTTAAAGCTCCAAACCACAGACCGTGATCAACAGCAACGTTCCTCTTGCACAAAGAACTTTGAACGCCAACAATGAAGAGTTCTCTCTCCAACATGGCCATTCTCTCCACAGATGATTCAAACATAAGGAATAAACCAGTGACAAAGACAACTGACAGTCATAAATGTCACTATCTTTAGTATCGAGGTCCACCACTCTGAGCATTTATAAATAGCAACATCTAAATGCCACAAAACCCAATAAAAAATCATGATACTTTACCAAGAATGAATAATGATGTGGTCTCCAAGAGCAAAATATCAATCAGGTAATATTTTTTTTTTCCCCTGATCTATGAATACCCATGACATCAATAAATATGCCCTGAACTTTACAAAGAAAAAGATGTTCCTGTTCAGGCAACCTTATAATCCTGATAACGTCAGAGACAACCGCACGGGACTGAGAGTGACAACAGCTTATGAAATGGAAGAAGTTTAGAAAAGGTTAGGACAAGGTAGCAAGTGGTTTCCAGTGAATATGAATGGAAGGCAGTAGAGTCATTTGATGGGTGATTTCAAGAGACGGACTCTAGCTGGAATGGCAGGATGCCAGGAGGAAGGCAGAAGCTGTATCTACCAGATCTTAAATATGATGCAGTAAGAGAGAGGACTACAGCAAGACACAAGTCAGCGTAGCCACACAGATGCTGCTGAGAGGCACAGAAAATTGTAAATTGGTTGTTTCATGTATAATTACATTCACACAGCACTAAATGATCACTACACTGCCTACAGGGCAGCTGCTATTTACTGTAGAAGCAAGGTTAGAGAGAGAATTACCTTGAAATTTGTTTCCCGAAGATTGAACTTACCCCTCCACCCTCCAAATAAGCATGTACTTCCATATCCTAACGAAAATGAGGGAGTGTATTATTCTTCATAGTTCTTATTCCCCAAAAAAGTGACAATTGGGTGGGTCCCCTTTCTTTTGCCACACCGCACCTCCAGGCAGTATTTGATTGCAAACAGACTCTTCACTGTGTAAATACATGCATTTAGTTTACTTACATGGGCAGATTCCGGACAGGAAAGAACAAATGCTATTATTTAAAAATGTAGATTTTTTGGAAAGTGTTAATGAGTATCCTAGAGACGTTGGGGTAGATTCTATGGATATTGGGACAGCCTGCAGAAAAGCATTTTTTTTCTGAAATGTATAACTATGGGTTGAAATGGGTTGAAAAATCACAGACTGGCAGGGGTTGGAAGGGACCTCTGGAGATCATCCCGTCCCACCCCCTGCCAGAGCAGGGTCACCCAGAGCAGGGGGCACAGGAACGCGTCCAGGCGGGTTTGAATGTCTCCAGAGACGGAGACTCCCCCACCTCTCTGGGCAGCCTGTGCCAGGGCTCTGCCACCCTCACAGCAAAGAAGTTCCTCCTCATGTTCAGGTGGAACTTCCTATGGTCAAGTTTGGGCCTGTTACCTCTTGTCCTATTGCCGGGCACCATTGAAAAGAGCCTGGCCAAAAATAATAAAATAAAACAACAAAATAAAATAACCTGCACATTGTAGGATAGCAGATGCATGAGCTGGAACATATTCACCAGAGCAGCCTTCCCGTAGGAAGGTGCAAAAGAAAAAACACTAGCAGAGAAACAGACCTTTGCAGAGTTTGTTCTATTAATAAAAAAAAAAAAATAAATTAAATCTTAATTTCTTAAATGCATCATCACAATCCATCCATTATCTAAACATTCTCAGTGGAAAATGCAGTCAATCATTTTCAGCAGTAATTAGGAAGACAAACCCAATCATTCTGCTCAGAATGACCATTGCTGCAATGGTGAATAAATCCACCTTGCAGTCTGTGAATGCAAATTCTGTCAAAATAAGCTTCTCAGCAGCTCATCCTATCCACTCAACCACTTGAAAACACGACAAACCCCCCAAACCTGTTACACACACTTACAAACCCCTGCCTACACACTTTTTAGAAATCCACCATTTTTTGGAAATACTTCACGCATGCTAACCCAATTACAATTTGTACCTGCAAAATAAATAGCACACAAGGCATGTTGTAGGCTCAAATTATACTTTTGCATTTCCAGTAACTACCCAGTTGTGCACATATCACTGCCTAAGCATGTCACAAACCCGTATGAATTTCCCATCTGTGACATATTCTTATTCTGTAGCCTAAAATGCGAGACCAGGAAAGACACAGTGACCCAGCCAATCTTTGGGAAGCTCATTCTACCTGCAGTTAACCCGGGGCTCAGCCACAAGACTCCGTCGTTCACCAAAAACCAGCAACGAGTCGTGGTGTCTATGGTTGTCCTGGCCTTCAACTCCTTGTGATGGGCTGGAGCAGCATTTAGCACAAACTTAGACCATGTCCAAAATTTGCACTCTACGAGTGTATTTAGTCTCAAAAATCTTATTATTTGCTCTACGTTAAAACGCCTAAATTCATCCTAAATGCTGAATACTTTCCCCAATGCTTGCCTTCTGTTGTGATCCAGCATCATCCACAGGCACGAAGGTAGATGGTCCACCTAGAAAGGCTTCTGCGCAAAGCAATTTTTAACAGATTACATTGGCAGCGTACTTTTGCCTGAGTATTCCAGGAAAAGACTAAATGAATACATTTGCTGATAGAGTTTGGAGATCCAAAATGAGGAGGCAAGTAAAAAAGGTCCAAATCCAAAAGATGTTTGGGATTAATGTGATATTTTATGTACTTATAAAATGCATTTAACCACAAACAATTTCAAGATGCATTGTCTCAAAAAAATGGCACGGGAGTTTAATCTGTGTCTAGGATTAAAATAGAAGGTAATAATATTACATATAAATGAGTCCCATAATGGAAATTAATGTATGAATTTGTATCTGTAAATGCAATTTTTCACATCATACTATAGAAGCTTAAACAGACAAAAGCAGATGGCTTCAGTCCACTGGGCCTCAACCATTCTTTTATTTGAACAGGTCCTGGAACAGGCCTTGAACAGTCTGGAAAATTCCTGAAAACTTACTAATACAAACAGGAAGTTAGTTTACATTCTGACCTCCAACACAAATATCTCTGATTGTTATTACGTATTTGACCATATCCCATCTAATCTAATTTAGTGTAAAAGATGCTTTGGAGACTTCATGCACTCTGTTGACCCAAAAGGCACTATTGAAAAGAAAATAAAAACATAGTTTCACAGAACCAGGGATACAAGTGTGTGGAAACTCCAGCTGAAATCTTGCATTAGTAAATTTTTAATAGAAATCCACTTGCTCATAGATTTGCCTGGATTGGTGGCCTTGATGCACAGAAGGCTATAAAGAAGATGAAGCCAGCGAGCAGGGAACCGGAGTAAGGTGATCACCAGAGGTGACTTCCCACCTCAACAGTTCTGTGATTCTGTGAGGTTTCTTCAAAAGAAGAAATATCATAAGGAAGTATTTCAGAAAAATACTTTTCAGCCTTTCAGAAAAAAACTCTGAATTACAGGAAAAGCATCAAGTAGCATTGCCACCACACAAATTTCTTTGCATAAGCTCAAATATTAGGGTAAAGGAACAAGATATAAGATATCTAAAGGAAACCACCCCGTGGAGATACTATGTCTTGAGGTTTTATATTTCATCCCGTCACCACATCCCTCCCTCTTTGCACTGGGGGAATACTCCCATGGCAAGGGAAGGTGTTCTGCCTGGTGCTCGCTCCCAGCAAGGGAGCAGGGCAGGCTGAAGCATGGTCTCCCTGCTGAGTCCCGGGATGCGCGGGGCTGCTCCAGCCAGGCTGCAGGCTTTGCCTTCAAAGAATGTCATCTCCTGAACCACGGCATGAATCTGGTCCCTGCCTAGAGAGAGCTGAGCCACGCTGTTGAGGACAGTTTTAGCCTGCATCTCTTCATCCCCTTGAGTAGCACCAGGACTGCAAATCTTCAGCTGCACTTCGGAACATCTATTTCTGATGGAATGAAGAGGCATCTCAGACCGTAAACTCCAGACTCCTTTGCTGTCATGGCAACTGCATCACATAATTTGTTTCTTTACATTTAGCCAAGCTCCATCTTGGAACTTCTTAGATTTCTTTTCCCTGCTATTCCTGTTGGGCCCAGATCCTCTGAAAATAACTTTTTAAAAAAATTTCCATCCTAGGTGTCACTAGTTTATATTAATCCTTTTTTCCTGGGCCAAACTGCCAAGAGCCTAAATAGCTATTTCCCCCCTACTCTCCACGCGTTCTACTAACAGATCAGGTGGGCGTAATGTCCTGCCTTGGCTAAACAAGCATTTTAATAACCTATTATGACAAAGAGTCTAAAACCCAAATGAAGCACAACAGCTGTCCAGCACTTCGAAGACAGTTGGGTTTTTTGGGGGGTTGTTTATTTTTTTCAAATGTGTCTAAGTTCGGTCAAACTAGCATATAAAGATGGTCATATATTCACCTGCATTTCGCCTACCCTACATTGCACCCATGTCAGTGCCTGACGTCTCTCAAAAGAAACGCACAACTTACTTTCTTCTAATAACCTACCAGATGCAAGTGGGGAATGTCTGCACTACTCCCTTCCGCACAGTTGCTGACCTGGAACACAGACATTTTTGAGTATCTGAGAGAGTTATTTACACACGGCCGGTGGAAAATGTTTGTGACAGCAAACAAAATACTTGATCCTAACACTGGTTAAAAACTAGAAAAGCCTTGACCTTTTTCCACGAGGGCCAAGTTGTGAATTTTGCTCAAGTGACCACGTACATGTCTATGCACACAAATGCCACATAACAAGAAGACACAACCAGATATTTTAACGGAACTTCCCTTACCCCCGGCTTACTTTAATTAAGAAGGTTCAATCATAATCCAGCCTTACCAGAAAAAATAAGCAGTGGAATAATATATCAGATTGGTTTCTCAATAACATCTTCTTTTGTCCCATTAAAAACATTGCCAAGTTACACAAACAATAGCACTGTTTCCGTACAGAACTCAATGGTTCAGTTTGGGGTCAAAGTCGAAAGCGTACTCTGTAGGGAAAGCAGCAGAGTTGAAGGTTGCTGTTTATGTCTCACCCATGCCATGGTTTCAAAGGTGGAACCATGTTAAACTAGCATTATAATCTAAAATTTTGCAATTTGCATACCTGTATCTGATCTGAAAGCTCCTGGAAGTAAGGAACAACTGTCCCCGTGAGATTACCTTATACAGAACATTTAAACATCACTCAATTACTTGGACCCATTCCCATTAAAAATAATTGTCTCCATTAATCAGGACCTGTTACTATTTTGAATCATGTGGTTTAAGTCACATTTCTTAGAAGAGGTTCAATTAACTTTATTGCAGTTGATTGAACTGCAGTGTACCGCAATCAATTAAATTACACTTCGGATGAATTTGTCCAATGGCTTTCAGGTGCAAGAGGTGGCAGTTTTTCATGTCATGACTTCTCTTAGGAAAAAAATCAAGTGAATTGTGCACATCTGCTTTTCTCGCTCATGCACACACCTGAAAAGGTTTCAAATTCTGAGGAATCTTCAGAATAGTATTACACCTAACTGGTATATATCGATACAAGGCAGTATGAGGTTGTGACCTACACCTGGTATTTTCATAGAATTGTGTACGGGACCTTAAAGATCATCTAGTTCCACCCCCTGCCCTGGGCAGGGACACCTCCCACCAGCCCAGGTTGCTCCAAGCCCCGTCCAGCCTGGCCTTGAACCCCTCCAGGGATGGGGCAGCCACAGCTTCTCTGGGCAACCTGGGCCAGGGGCTCACCTCCCTCACAGCCAAGAATTTCTTCCCAATATCTAATTTTAACCAGTTTTAAAGAATGTGACTTATATTCACTGAATATTTAACAGTTGGGGAATGTCAAAGATGAACAGTAGATGTGCAGCGGTTGTCTGAGCGGTCTCTGACCAGTTCTCACTTCCTGCGCGCTCAGAGTAGTTAGTAGTCAGAGCCTCCTGGGACAGGAGCTCTGCACCTGGGAACAATCTTTAGAGGTCCACAGGCACAGAGTCTGGGCACAGTTTAAGTTTTCATCTCCTTTCTCTACCAAATCTTTCTCCTCTTCCCTGCCCCTGTCCTGATAACTCAGGAGCGTGCCAGAGCCAAATACGTTATCTGGCTGGTTCACAATGAGCCCGAGGAGGGGGGTGGCCTAATTTAATCACGGAGCTTTGGATTTGGCATTCACCTCACCCCTTGCCTAGTTTTGTTGGCACTGTATTTATTTGCTGCTCCTTTTGTCTTTTCAGCATGTACTTATTTTGTATATCGGAATTCCATTCCATTAGTACCTGATAGTTCATCCACCTTCTGGTATGTTTGCTCTTGTGAAGATCAACTGGTAACCGATTGGTTGGTTTTTTTGGTTCGGATTGTTTTTTTCAAATTCCAATGCTTTGAAAAAAAATGTTCTAATTTAAAATTCAGTAAAATTAAAATGAAATTTGAAGTGCAACAGAGAGTATCTTAACATTCATTTCATAAACATGCCTCTTGCATTTTAATTTGTTCTCAGTGCTATTGTAGCCTATAAACGACGGTACACAGCCAGCACCAAAAATAGGGTGCCAAAAATAGCAATCTGGAGGTCACCCATATACTAATGAAGTATCTCTAGCACATCTGCCCTTCACAGATGCAAGCACACATGAAAACCTAAACCCACTTAACCATTGCCACCAGAGCTGCTTTCACCTCATTTCTCTGACATCCACCTCTGCCGGGATTTGTTCTGAGGTCTGACGAAACAGGGTTTTTTCACGTAAAGAAAAGAAATACAACCCAGGCAGCACATTCAAGCAGTGGTCCTGCAGTGGCAAAGCAAGTTTAACAGACTCTCATCCCTGTGCTCTCCTCTGCTGACCACCCACCCCATACCAGTTCGCCATTCTCCGAGCAGAGTCACTAGCGCTTTGTGAGGCCCTTCTGATCAGCTGGCACCAGAGGGGAAAAGAAAAAAAAAAAAAAGAGGAGGATAATTTTAATCTGGATCATTTCAGTGTCATGGTTAACACTGCACAGTTTCACAAATTATGACTGTGATCTCACTGCTGGGTCAGCGATGGGCAGCACAGTGGGTGAACGGTGGCCAAGCTGTGGACAAGCACCCTTTTGGCAGGACCATGCCAGCAGATCCCCCTATTGCATCCCTCAGCTCTCGCATTTGGGACAGACTGCGTTTCTAAGGCAGGCAGGTTCCTGGAGCTAAGCTCACGGAGCAGCTTCCCAAAGAGCTCCACCCGCGGAGCTGAGCGGGCGCGCGGGGAGAGGACCGAAGAGCAGAGGAAGCCGAAGCCAGCGTCACTGCCACCAGTGCTCCTGCAATTACGCCCCGGGAACAGCACTCATCTTCCATGCTCTGACCTGGGAAGCGATTAAACACTTCAGACCCCAACTATACAGTTCCCAGCTTAACACTTTAGAAAAACATGAGGCTATGTTCAACCCTAAAAATATATCCTTTTCTAAAATCAGGACTACAGCGGTATTATGCAAGCAGCGAGAAGACAATAGATCTTCATTTGAATTCTGAATGAACCACTTGATAAGTATTTACAATAGGTAGAAGATAGCAGGCTGAGCCCTTCTATTTTTAAAGCTGCGCATACCTACGTTAAAGGCCATTAGGCAGAGAATTCTAAAATACGTATCAAAATATAGATCTCTTTATAAGTATTAAAATGCAGCCCAATCTTCTTTTTCATTAGGTAAGCACACATTAGCCAGGCAACACAATTTAAAATTAAACATTATACATATAATAGAAATTGACCGGTTCTGTACATTCCAATGATTTTCAGTTAAAACCTTTACAGAGATTACATAGATATATTGACAGAATGTGCTGTCATCAAATACAGATAATCTATATTTCTGCCTCCCACAGACAGTCACTTTCCGGAAAATGCATCTGCATTGGAACAATAAAAAAAATGTATTACTCATGTATTGCTCTTTATGTAGGGAAGCCTAATCTTACAGTATATAGAGATAATTCTTTCTTAAAGTCATGTTAGTTTTAACTACACTGCCTTAAACTTGGAATCGCTTATAAGGTTTTTTTTGGAGGCCGTGTATCATGTTGTTAAAACTCACAGAACAGTCAGGTTGGGATGTATGTGGTGGCATTTGTTATACAAACCTAGAAGGAAAACGTAGTAAAGCATTCATGTCTTTAGAGTGAGACACGCTGCAAGGAAATAAGAGCTACATAAGAGAGCTTTAAATAGGTAAAACAAATGTAAGCCAATATTCCTTACTCAGGCATGCATTACACTCACTGTCTTTATGGAAGAGCAGGACCAGGACTGCTTCCAGAAACAGAAACCCAAACAGGAACTGCTCCAGCTCGATTTTTCAACCACATAGACTGTGCCTCCTTCTAAAGCGCATTTGACTTGACGCCTGCTTTCAGTGGGTAATGTTGGGAAGGAGCGTGATTTTGTGTTTTAATACCTATGAATACATTACTATCTACATGGACAGTGTTTTAATTTGTCACCCACCAGACCCATCAAGCCTGCGGGCAGGCCCATGCTTGGCACCGTTTGCTGTTCTAAGATGGATGGATCGTTAGACTGTTGTTTGCCCAGTAGAGCCGTGCAGCTGACCTGTACTACAGAAAGGCATCCTTTGATTCAACAAAGTCCTGATTTGATTAACTTTAGGCTCATTAACTTAGAATCATAGAATTGTCTATGTCAGAAGGAACCTTTAACATCATCAAGCCCAATCATTAACCTATCACTGACAAAACCCACCACTAACCCATGTCCCTCAGCACCACGTCTACCCGGCTTTTAAATACCTCCAGGCATGGCGATTTCACCACTTCCCCGGGCAACCTGTTCTGATGCTTGACAACCCTTTCTGTGAAGAGATGTTTCCTAATATTCATCCTACACCTCCCCTGGCGCAACTTGAGGCTGTTTCCTCTTGTCCTATCACTTGTTACTCAGGAGAAGAGACTGACGCCAACCTTGTTACCCCCTCCTTTCAGGGAGCTGTAGAGAGTGAGAAGGTCTCCCCTCAGCCTCCTCTTCTCCAGGCTGAACAACCCCAGCTCCCTCAGCCGCTCCTCACAAGACTCGTACTCCAGACCCCTCACCAGCTCCGTTGCCCTTCTCTGGACCCGCTCCAGCACCTCAGTGTCTTTTTTGTGGTGAGGGGCCCGAAACTGGACACAGCACTCGAGGTGGGGCCTCACCAGTGCCGAGTACGAGGAGACGATCGCTTCCCCAGTCCTACTCACCACGCTGTTCCTGATACAGGCTAGGATGCTGTTGGCCTTCTTGGCCACCTGGGCACACTGCTGGCTCGTATTCAGCCAGGTGTCGACCAACACCCCCAGGTCCTTTTCTGCCGGGCAGCTTTCCAGCCACTCCGCCCCAAGCCTGTAGCGTTGCTTGGGGTTGTTGTGACCCAAGTGCAGGACCCAAAAACGGGCCTTGTTGAACCTCCTACCATTGGCCTCAGCCCATTGATCCAGCCTGTCCAGACCCCTCTGTAGAACCTTCCTACCTCAAGCAGATCAACACTCCCGCTCAACTTGGTGTCATCTGCAAACTTACTGAGGCACTTCAATAGCACGCCTGAATAAAGAACTGGTAAACAGTTGATGCCTGCGGACCATTTTGCCACAGCTGCACCTGAGACCAAGAGTGAATGAAGACTGAAGTCTGGGCTTAAAAAATGCTTAAGCACATACACAATAACCAAGCTCACACAAAAATGTTGTCTGTATTAGGTTAGAGGTAAGAAATATGCATCAGTCAGCTGAGTCATGGACTTGGTGATGTTAAGAGTCTCCCCCCCTAATTTAGAAAATTCCTAATTGCACTAACCATACTGCAGTTTTCCATTAACTGCCAAAAGAACCTGCAGGTTTTATGCAAGACTTCTGAAATTGAAAATAAAACCCCAAAGCACTACCAACCATACCGTAGCTACAAACAAGGAAGTGTTTAGTTTGAAATAACTAACCAAACTAAATTACAAATATATTTTAAACTACCTAAAAGCAAAGAATACATTGGAATTATTAAGGCAAAAAAAAAAAAAAATCTACTCCACTTGCAGCAGCTTGTTTGCAGAAAGAGATAGTCCTCCATCTCAGATTAATGGCTCCGGGAACTCCAACCATGCGGTGTAAAACTCAGCTGCCCAAATTTACTTGCTTAGAATGTAGTACTTGCATGGCAGATGCATCCCAATTATTCATATTCAATCTAGTCTTGATAATTTTTGGTTCTTTGTTTAAGAAAACCAGATAGAATTCCATTAATTTGTTTCAAAGTTATTCTTCCTTTAATACTGCACGAGAATTGCACGACAATCCCAATTCAGCCTGAGACTCACCTTGTCACCTTTAAGCCCGTGCTTTGGTTCAACCGCCTTGAAAAGGGGAAAATAACTAATCCCCTGTAACACACCCACCCAACCGTCAACCGCTAAGGCCCAATAGATGGAGGTGAGAGCTCTAACAGGTTTGATTAGGAAGCACAACACATTATAAAAAACAATAATGGACAATCCTCTAGCATCTACTTTTGCTGCGGAGTGTCAGAATTCACCAGATGCATCCACAGGGACAACAACAAAAATCCCACTCATCCTGCTTTGTAAAAGAATATCGGAATGTACCTCCATAATTACAACGTGAAATAGACACGAGTCACAAACACAAGGTGTTACACAACATCAACTCAACAAAAACTCAAAAGCAAAAAAAGACAACTTTTGCAGTTCTTTTTAAAGAAAACAAACTCGTTTATGAGAGCAACTTCATTAATTTATAACGAGTCTTTTTGTTACCATTTCAAAGCAGCAATGTTCTAATTTACTTACTATCCACACAGAAAGACTTTCTACCATCTAAACCAAAAGTAGCAGTGCAAAAAGCCTCTCCGCTTAGAAGGAACAATTTATTTTGGTTAGTGAACAAGCATCATAGAAGTATAACAGCAGAATCCTCGGAGCATTTTGTCAAAGCGAATACGGATCACCAACAAACCTTTCATTAAGTTTGATTTTATTTGTAAATAGTTAGAAGTAAAAATCTATTTTGGTATGATCTGATGACTCATGGAGCACGAGGAAATTTTCTGGCCTTTAAAGCAGCTCCACCTAGCCTACACAGAACGCTAGACCGGAGGCAATATCCTCGCAAGCAAAAGGCAAAACCAGTTGAGCAATGTTCTGTCGTACGCGTTGCTCCAAGTCTGTGGGTGCCGGCAGTGGCAAGGAGAAGATGCAGCCTGTCCTTTGGATAGATTTACTCCACAGTCAAATCCTGTATCAAAACAAGCTGGGAACACTTCGGTGGAAACACTTCTTTCCTTCTAGTGGCCGAAAGGAACCCCAAACCTGCCCTCCTCTTTCTCTCACCACCTAAAGTTAGCAACCAAATCGCCTGCTTCGCAAGCAGAAGTCAGCTGTGCAATGGATTGGATGAATCAGTGCTGTTACGCACTGACATTTTAAGAACACACTGAATCGCTCTACGACCATATAAAAATGCAGCAGCTCATCAGAAGCACATTATTGAAATAAACATGCCCCAAAACTCAACACAGATGCTGAGGGGAGGGAGACAAATGAGGCACGAGTGAAGACCACATAACAGGTTTTTCAATTAGGAAACAGCAGCCTCGTTTGTAACAACAGTAATTTTGCAGGCTTGTTATCCTGCTGCTCTTATTTTCTGTGCATTAAATTAAAAAAAAAAAACCTCAAACCCAAAACATTCACAGGTAGCAAAACTCCAGTAAGCTTGATTCTATGTTAAACCTTTTGGAGTTTGAAGTAAGTCTAAAGCAAGTAAGGAAAGATCAGAAAAGGAACTTCGGAAGTATGACCAACAAAGAAAGGGATGATGCCACCATACGCTGCAGCGTAGAAATACTAGGAGCTTCCAGAAGTAAGGAAAAGAAGCTTGGATTTAAACATCAAATATGGAAATCCCTTATAATTTAAATTAAATTGCTTTGTAACTAAGTGTTGTAGAATGGAATTTAAATATCAACCAAGTTCTTATGCAAAGGTTTAAACCCTAAAGGCACTGTGGGAAGAGCCAATAGTTTCCCCAAAGTTATAATTGTCAAAAGCTGTGCCTAGGCCACTTGCACACCGCTCTTGAAAGTGAGACAGACGCCGTCAGTGAGACTTGGGAGCTCAAATTCCTGAAGTACTTCGCAACCTGCAAAGGAGATATAACTACCCAAGATGTTGGGATGACTCCTGTGAACACTTGATGTGCCAAAGCTTAAGCCTAAACCCTCCCCATCAGCAAAGGGCCGGTCAAATGCTCCTGACAGCAATACAGGTGGCCAGTCACGCACTGCAACCCGGCTGCCTTCCTGAGCGCTGAGCTCCCTCCTGGGCTACTAAACCCTGTTTGGCCAGCACCTGTGAGGGCACTCCAGCCACCTGCTGAAGGAATTGGGAATTGTCACAGGCCAAGGACCATTTCCAGGAGACACCATGGATGCAGCTGCCTTGCTTTGGAGGCTGAATCTAATTGTATGGTAGCACATTGTTCCATGCCAGCAGTCACCCACTCCAGAAAACTTTTAATACTTTAATTTACGGGTGTATGTGAGTTTTACATGCAAGAGATATATCAGGGGAAAAAGAACTTTGCATTTTGCCAAACGTGTATCAGGTAACCCCACCAGTAGTTACTGGTTTCGTTTCATAGCTAGCAATAACAATTTCTTTAACGACATGTTGCTCACACGGCTTTCAGTGCAATACATTCGCATGGAGACAGATCTGTGAGGAAGAGGTACACTCAACAAGACTAATGTATAAATTTTAGATGACTTTAAGGCAGTAATTGATTCTCTTTGAATGCCATCTTTTTTTTTTGAATGCCATCTTTTTTTTTAACCCAGCCTCTTAGCTCTTTGCTTAATTGCCCAAATTGCAGTAGCATCCAAATTGATTTCTCTCCAAATACCTTGACCTAAATCAGTTTTGGCCCAGCTGCTGACATTGACAAGTCAGTCTGGCAATGGTAGAGGGCCAATTTCAGCGTATCCTAATACTCTTTTTATTGATTTGCAGGCGTTTTTTTCTAGACTACAAGGGAGACAGACATGAAAAATGTGATTTAGATCCCGAAGGCTGACCATGGTAACATGAAAGCTTCAGTTCTAGGAACCTTGCTGTAAAAAAGCAACCCTAATGTGTGCTGCTCACTCGTACTAATGTGTACTCCGAATCCTGCACAGGCAGCACTGATGGAATTGCCCCAGTCTGAGGCACAATGTCTTCTGCCACTGGGTTTCATTATTGCATGTTTCTGAGTCTTCACAGTGTCCTCCAAGGAATTCCCGGTCTGTAACCAAAGCTCCTGAGAGCTTATGAAATTAAAAATATTTTTAGACATTCTAAATGTATGCTGTCTGAAATAGTTAAGTGATCAATTCTTAATGATATATAGTTTCTTTCACACACATTTATAATATACGCTTATCACTAAGAATACATTTCTTACTGAAGAAGCGCAATTTTGTCCACAGGAATGCAGAAAAAACGTAGGTGTGGATTTGACAATGTATAGGTCTACTAAAAATAATTCCACTAATGGGCATGACAACACTAAAAAACTGTGTTGTTTAGAGGCAGCAATTTAAAAAGAAATAAATCAGACAAAAAAAATAAAATTTATAAAAATATATCAATCCTTAATGTTTTCTAAGAGGGGAAGAACAGCTATAATCTGATACAACCTTTACTTACTCCATCAAATGGCTAATCTTGGTATAACAGGGAAGGGCTACATAAAAATAACACAAAACCACAAGGGAGTGGGAAAATAATTCAGTCTTCTCAACAACATATTGACTCCAATTGTAATGTTGTCTCAACAGAAAGCTTTCAGCAATTTTGTTCACATTTACATGGCAGTTCTTTCCTGGTGTTCTTGTTCAGAAGGAAAGAGTTGGAAATTTTATGCTCCTGGAGAGACTGAATTTCATTATTTGATTTAGAAATCGACTTTATCCAAATACATAAAAACTAAGTTGTGAAATTCACTGGGTTTGTTCGTCAAGGTCAGGGCAAACATTTACGGTTTCCTGAATTCCTGTGCTATCCCTATGGGCTCCAAGGCTGTCTCTTTGGGAACCCCTGCAATCCCTGTTTAACGTGATAAAGCTCCTGTGCATCCTTCCCATGTACCATCCTGTCCACACCGAACGTCCCCTTTCCTCTCCTTTGGATCTTAAGACGCTGAAGGGCACTTCATCCTTTACCCCATTACAATTTATTCTGGAGGCATGTCTAGGACACAAAGAGGGACCGA
Organism: Rynchops niger; assembly: GCA_013400035.1. Classification (NCBI taxonomy): domain Eukaryota; kingdom Metazoa; phylum Chordata; class Aves; order Charadriiformes; family Laridae; genus Rynchops; species Rynchops niger. Next base: position 237,415 of record VXBH01003666.1, read on the forward strand.
TTCCCAAGGTGTGTGCGAGAATCCTGGATCAGAAGCACCTGAGCTAGCACTCAGCAACCTGGCATACCTCCACGATGCAGCGTGACACCATGCAGAGACGTGAGCTCCAATCCTGGAAGAAACGCAGTCATAGCAGCATGGTGCTGCCCTCGGGCTAATTAGTACCGCATCACCACGTTTTTTTCACTTCTGGTTTTAGAGCTCATACATTCAGCCAGCTCAAGGCTCTTTCTACCACAGGCCATGCACAGAGTTAACGTCCGCACCCACACTGCTAACATTAAATATGCAGGGACAACGGTCAGGGATGACATATGGAGATTGCTGGTGAAGGTGCTAAGCGTAGTTTCCAAAATTTAATCAAAATCAATACGATTTTGTACACTAATGACTACAATATTCTCAGAACAGAAGGGATTAATTAGCTAAGCCATTCAGTAGTTATCCCTCAGCAGCTGAACGTATCTTTCAGCTTTCAGACAAATGCGATTACGTGATTTCACCTCTTACTTGCTCAGAATTCTGATTTAGCAGCAAGAGGAAAAAGGGTTAAGCCTGTCATTTCGTGACCAGATTTTTCCCTAGCTTCTGAGAAAAATATTTATACTACCAGTACTCTAAGGAGCCTAGACACTGACTCCTCACTGCTCCTTGCATCTCAAACTGCTCAGAAGCAGAGAATGCTACCAAAATCAGCTCTCGCTCTTTCCCAGTACACTCAGATTTTCAGAAATGAAGTCACAGATATCATTAGACGTGTAGTTTCCTTGTCATTAATGGGGTAAAATTAACTTTTCCCCCCATGCAATCTGCATTTTGGAGTTTATAGAGATATAAGATTGCAGATCTTGAAGGAGACATCCCAGACCAGGCTTTAATTTAGTTAGGGAACGAATACGTAGCTGTTTTCTAGTATATAAGCAGTGAATGTCTTGTTTTTGTTTTTGTTTTGTTTTGTTTTGTTTTTAATTTCTAAAACAAACTGTACTACAAATGGGCCATTACAGTACCGTTTTACCTACATGGTATCTACTTCATCTTAGCTTAGAATTTTTTTGTTTTCTCAGTGTTCTTTAGACTGTTACAATGTTTTAGACATATGTCCTCGCTAAATGATAAATTTCTTTGTGAAAGACTAAAACTATTTGCTTCTTACATTTCTCATTATTTAGTGTTCATATTTTTTTTATTTTCTTTTTTTTTTTTCATAGAATCATAGAATCGCTGAGGTTGGAAGGGACCTTTAAGATCATCAAGTCCAACCATTACCCTACCCTGACAAAAGCCACTTCTAAACCATGTCCCTAAGTACCCCATCTCCCCTTTTGTTAAACACCTCCAGGGATGGTGAATCCACCACCTCCCTGGGCAGCCTATTCCAATGGTTAATAACCCTTTCAGTGAAAAAATGTTTCCTAATATCCAATCTAAACCTCCCCTGACATAACTTGAACCCATTTCCTCTCGTCCTGTCACCCGTCACCAAGGAGAAGAGGTCAGCCCCCACCTCTCTACAACCTCTAAACTGGATTTAACTCCATTTACCATCCACTCTTGTGGATGGGTGTCACATTTGCCAACCTTCAGTCAGCTGGGACCTCCCCGGTTGTCCGGGACTGCTCACAAATGATGCAAAGTGGCCTGGTGAGCACTTCCGGCAGCTCCTTCAGTACCCTTGGGTGGATCCCGTCCGGCCCCATAGATTTGTGCACCTCCAGGTGCTGAAGCAGGTGGCATTTTTCTGCTAAGTGGCATGACTGTATAGCACATACAGTCAGCTTCCCATACAGGCATCATCAAACAATTTTTAAGGAGCCATACTTGGATTACAGAGTATTTCTTTACTGCAATAACAACAACAAAATACTCTAAAGGCCAGGGACTTCCAATTGTTCTTAAAGATGACCTTCAGGTTAAGAAAGAAGTCATTGTAAGGAGAAAGAGACTGCTGAGATGTCTCAACAAGGTGAGGTAGTGTGTTCATAAGAGAAAGATCTTGAATAAATACTTTCCTGGGTAGCTTTATTTTCAACGAGAAAGGAAGAGAACATATCACAGAGTATTACTCAGAAATTAAGTTATATGTGAGAAAATAGCAAAAACTCTCTGGAAAGTTGTCCTGTGCCTATGGAATAGACAGAACTTTCATATGTATTAAGTTGTGTGGATGAAAGAACTCTACAAACACAGTCAGTCACTTTGGTTATAGATCAAAGACCTAGAAAACATGATGTAGCCTCCTCAATGCATTAGATTCTCAATTTACCTTCTAATATGTTTCCAACATTGCCTCAAAATAATTCTTATCATAGAATCACAGCATCTTAGAACGGTTTGGGTGGGAAGAGACCTTTAGAGATGACCTAGTCCAGCCCTCCTGCCATGGGCATGGACATGGACATCTTGAGATTGTAGGTTGTTTGGTTGGACTCGATGACCTTAAAGGTCCTTTCCAACCATGAAGATTCTGTGATTCTGTGATCTTTTACTAGGTCGGGTTCCTTCCCATAAACTCAGACCACTTACCTTAGGCTAGAGACAAATATACGTCCTTGTTGCATATAAAATAAAGCAAATATGTTGAAACTTTAGAAAGCGAAGATTAGAACTGTATCCTTACTTGTATTTCATTAAAGCCTTATTCTGGTGCCATTAAAGTCTGCTACCACTGAGGATGGCTCAGTTCGCTGCGCTGCAGTGAGAGACTTCACAAATTCTAGAAACTTCTTACCAGGCAGGAATATGGCAAATACAAAACGTTTTCCTCCATCTTTTTCCCACTTACTTCAGTAACATCAACTAAATAATCAGGGAAACGGGAGTGATTTAAGACACAGGATCAAATTTTGTCCTCTACTCACGGACAAAGTTTCTTGTAACATTGAGGAGTTAAGCCACTAGCTAACAAAGCATAACTGATAAGTAGGACAGAGCCTGTCGTCTTCAGCCAGAAAGACATATTCCCAAACAAGAGGGTGAAATGGAAAATTTTAAAAAGCCAAAAATAGGAAGGAAGGATGGATTGCAGGTTGTGATGAAAAATGAAGGTTAGTTTCCTCTATCTGGAAAAGACGATGCAATCTTTCCCTTTCTAACCGGTATGGGGAAAGTCATACATTACCTGTTTTCACTTCTTGCTTTGCCTTCTATGGAAGGAAATGGAGTTGTATAATTTTTAATTTTGTTTAAAGTCTTGAATACCGCATTCAACACAGCTCCACCTGAAAGACTAGCAAAGTCCTATTAAATCTTTCCATTGGGAAATCATAATTACCAACTGGGACTAGAGGGCTTCTCAATTATCTTCTTTGCTCCTGTTTTTGCCTTTTGTTTTCACTGGAAGAGTTACAATCCTTTTGGCTTGAAGCAATTGCGCTACTTTGACTTTTTTCCTCTTCATGCGTTTTAAAATGAGTACCATCTGTTTACAAAGCTACATGGCCAACTTCTCACTTAGAGAGGGACTGGGCCGCTTGTCACTGAAGCATCTCCGAGCTGCCTCCCTCTCCAGCATTCCCACCGCTGGCCCTCAGGTTAATAAAGAACACCCTCACTTAACTACATATAACTGGGTTTATTTCTTATTTTTTGTCTCACCCCAGGGTTATCACATAATTTATCAAGGTGAGATGAAGAATTTTGTTTGACACAACCGTAGCCCATCTGGAAGGTTGTAGGAGATCTAACGCGGCCAAAAGCTGTGATTTAATGCAGTACCAGGACAGCTAGTAAAAACCAGCAAATGATAGAAACCTCACTGAGCACTATAAAGTTTCAGAGCTGTTTTCACTGTAGAAGCTGTATTAGTCAAAAGTTTCCTAGATAATACTTAGTCACAGAAACAATAAACGGTTGTTACTTATTTTCTTTCCCATTGTCTGCAGCAAGACACAGATTAAGAGAAAAAGCACACACTTTGAGGTTTTGCCAGTATTTTGATTAGTGGCCAAAGTCAGTGAACTGCACTTTGTCTTGTCTTTTATGTAAGAATAGGGATGAGTCATGCAAGACTAAAACACCTTTTTAGAGGCAGCTGTGCTAATAATAGCTGCCACATCTTTAGAGAGTCTTCCCCACTTAGAACTATTCTATCACTAAAACAGTAGTATGGACCACAGTACAGTCAGAGCTGATCTTTACCTCAGCTGATTTTACCTTAGTGATTTGTTTTCATGTTGATATCAAAACTGATAGTTCACACTAGACAGTGGGGCACAGCAATTTCAGAAATGTGCTATTACCGAAACATTTATACATCCATTAATCCTGCTCGACAGCGATACCAAAAGGAAGCTAGATTTCTGACTGCAGTCCTAGCCTAGAAAACCGGAATAGTACCGATTCCTAAAACATAAATCAAGTCTGTGAGCTGTTCTACACAAAGCGAGGATATTTTCAACATATACATCCCATAATAAACACATGAATTATATTTTCACACTTTGAGAAAATTATTAAACCATTAAATGTCTTTCATGTGTCACTGGGTAAGAATGAGTATAACCATCTCCAATGGTTTTTATACAGCAAATTCAAATATTAGACCTATGTAGAGTGCAGAATACTACACAGGTAACGTTATCTGAGGATAAAACCTTTCACAGCTCAACAAATAAAATGAAAGGAAAACTTCTCTGAGTTATAACGGGACCATGAAAAACTATTCATGCTTATCCCAACAGACAAGCTCTTCCTGCTTCGGTGTGCATCAGCCAACTGTATTGGCTTCATGTTTTGCTGGATTTAAACAGTCTTCAGATGCTGTCAAGCTCTCCATCCTCTCCATAACAACAATCACCTCCTGTTCCTTCGTCTTAGCAGTTAACACAACAGCTGAACAATGGGCTTCATATATTGGTGCTTATCCTCAAGACAGCCTTTCCAGTATCTGATCAAAAATCACTCACTTTCTGCGTTTGAACAGCCTTCTGTTCAGCGAAGGCTTTTCCTAGTTAGAACCTACTTCTCCATCACAGTTGTTTTATTTAAACATAGTCAGAATGATAATATTTTTAAAACATATTTTTAAAATTGTTCAAGGGGGAAAGCCATTCTGTAGAAAAACAAGAAAATGCCCTGCAGGTTCAACACAACTGATCTTTCATTGCAAGCTTCAAACAGGATTGCTGTCAGGTCACTGAATTTTGTCCTTCAAAACTGACAACCAAGGCTGGCTGTTATTAGAAAAACATTGTCAATGGCTTCCTCTAAGATTTAAAAACCCGTTTAGATTTTAGTTTCCTCTGGGAAGATCTTCTACTTATGTAGCCAAACTTGGAAAAGCAAAGCAACAACAGATACTTTCATGGCTTTCACAGTCCTATCATACTATGAACATACGCCCTTTGTGTTTTATCAGAGCCACCAAAATAATTCAGTCTTGTTTCTTGTGCACTTCTGAATTATTTCTGGCAAAGAGAGCTAGTGAGATTAGCAAATGAATTGTCCTGGCAGCAAGAACAGTTTCTTCCTAGCCTTTAACCACCCCCCAAAAGACATATATATAAAGTTATATATATATGAAAACTTGGAATACTTTTCACCCACACTCACTGTGATACACAAGCAACAACCACAACCTAGGAAGTGTCAGGCATATTATTTTCAGTGTGCCTTGTCTGAGCAGACGTAGTAAATCTCAGAATTCTGATCATGCAGTCACAGGGAGACAGTGCGCACCTTTTAGCAGTGGAAGAATTGTGCATCCCACGTACCTGCAAAGCTTGATTTGTATCTTTACATCTCTCTTTCGTTTCATGGAAACTTTAAGATCAAGCATGGTTCTCGAATTCTTTTTCCTTGGTTTTAACATACCGTTTTGTAGAAGTTTCTTCCAAAACAGTCATCCACTCAGTGAATTAGAAAAGATGACTCGGCATATTTTTCCTCACAAAGCAAAAGCAAAATATTTCCATAGATAAAAATAAGTTTGAAAGGAGAATACTTCCTTACTAAATAAAAGGACCCAGCAACAGTATCTAATATAAACTTCCATAATCTCCTCCCGATCAGCATCCAAGAATGAAGACAGCTGCCCTAAGTATTCATATTAGATATTAATTTGAAATATTCTCCCAACTGATGAACTAAGTCAATGAACTAAGTCCGTAGGCTGTTAGAAACTTTCTCACAATTGCAGCAGAATGAAAGATGAAGTTCAGAACGGCTGTATTCCAGTACACCACGAACAGGTCTACTGTTAGGGAGGTCTCCGGGTGTACTGGCAGGAAGGCACCTGCACGGCAGAAAGGAGTAGAGATTGTCTTGCTGTCTCTGCCTTCCCCAGTGGCTCTCCCAGCATACCATACGCTTCACACAGAATATCCCAGATGGATGCTTAAAGGGTTTATTAATTCCCTAAACCCCAATTTCTGAGGATCTGTGCAACTCAGACCTTTGTAAAATAGGAAGGGAGAAGTGAGAGGCAGAAAAAGTTGGGGGAAAGGGAGTTAATTTAAGATGTGTGTGCAGGGATGCTAACAAGCATTAGGAGTCAGCAGCAGCTCTGAATTACTTCCTTTGGATCAAACTCTGAAGAACTGTCTAATTCAACTGAAATAATTATCAGTACACAAATCACATTTTAAATACAGCTTCTCTTTTGTGACATCAGGCACAACTTCGTAGTTGGAGTTTTGTTAAGAACTGCAGATTGTATTAGGCATAACATTAGTTGCAATGATCCTTAACCTTTAAAGGAGCAAATATGTGGCCCACTAACATTTTTGGAGGAAAATCTTCCTAACACTCTAACAGCCAGAACAATCGATCAGTGCCTCTCATCTTTACTTTCTTTGCTTTAATCTTTTGCTCTGCCACTGTCCGCTTTGCCACCCTGAGTGCTCTTCTATTGCCGCGACACCAGTAATCACAGAAGCATCAACCACAGGATGGTTCAATAGATTTTAGACTGTTAACTCACATGGTTTTGGTTTAGATTAACAAAAAACAAATCACAAAGCTCCGGAAGAAAGCGCAATAATAAAATATGGCCCGTCCTAACTGCAGTTACAAGAGGAAAACTGCTAATATGAACAAAATTCGCAGCTCTTTAGTGTGTATATAGTGCCTTTCCCCATCTTTACTAGACAGAGCACAGTTCAACTAACAAGACATAACAGGTCACTTGGGAAGGTTCCTAATTGTTTTGTTTCTATCACAGAAAACTGCGTGTTTGTAAGGCAACAAACTTTCTCCCTCCAGAAAGTTAGGTGAGTTATAGGGTATGACTCAACACCTGCCCAAACTTTACCAGCAGCGGACTACAGAACAGGCCAGGAGACCGCGATAGTCCTTCTCCCACAAACAGACTATCAACAGATGAAATAGGTGAAAAACATGCAGTCCAATTTCCAGGCATTAGACACAGAGTAGAATTATTACAGGTATTAGAAAGGGTTTGGCTGGTGAAGGACAGCGCTAGCTCTGATGTTATCTCTGAATTTCTACTTTTCCTCAGTAACATCCACAAACACCCATGATATTGCCCTAGCACCTAGATGGACAGAAACGGAAGCACAATTTATTGCGTTTATGCTGGACTAGCAAATGGAAATATACAGGTTCTATATTTCAGGTTACTGTAGTGAGTAAAATTCGTTCACTCACTCCCTATGTATTGGGTCAGATTAAGGCTGCATATACACACCTTCAGCTGAGGTAGAATACAATTAACTCAATTCACAGCAAAATGGAAAAAAGGAGAAGTATGCAAATGTCACAATATAGTGACAAAAAAAAAGATAATTTGGGGGGGGGGGTGTGTTAAAAATTAGAACATTTTGAAATGAGAGATGACTGTGATCCTGGAAACACTTGCTTCAGAAAGCGTGCTCACATCCTACAGCGCTTGAAGCTGGAGCTTGAGAAGATCATGATGCAAGTCATCCAACAGAGTAGCCTGTCAAAATCCCAAAAATCTAAAAGGAAGAAGCAGCATTTCTGGAGTAAAAAGGCAAGAGAAGAGGTAGAGACAATAGTATGGAGATCTGGAAATGGTGGAAAGAAGAGGCAGGGGAAGCACTGAGACAAGAACGGAAGGAGGAAAATAGAAGTGTTAGAGAAGAGAAAGGTGTCACGGAGAGACAAATCCGTACGGAGAAAAGGAAAAACCTTCAGTAGGCAGCCTGACTACTGAGGCCACATAGTACCCCAAAATAATAAATACTTTTCTTCATGATATCCCCTCACAGTCCTCCTTCAGAGCAAAACATTAACTAAAGACAACTATTGCACAGGCTAAAAGACAAAAGTTGCCAGAGATACAAAAATGTTTAGCAATTGTGTTAACCTCCCCTCTGGGAATCTCTGTCATTCTTTAATACAACATCACCCAGTAACAACAGGTAAAAATGCATCTCTAGTTGCCATAAAATCAGAGCTCATAAAGGTAAGAGCTTCCACTGACGTACCTCATCACATGAAGCACGGAAGAACCTACTGTCTTCCTCATGCAAATTAATTGGGTGTTGTACTTCAGAAAAAACATGCTAAAACACAAATTCTTTGAAACATACATAAAAATTTGACTGATAGACAGCAGGAAAAGAGCGTGAAATTTCTAATTCAAATGTATGCCTCCTTCTATTGCCATTTAAGATGTCAGTGGTGCTAGTTAACCTCTTCTCTGTAGGAACAGGTGGAAGCCAAGTGAATAACACGGAAAGGAATAATAAAGACCTATGCCTCTGTAAGAATGAAAAACAAACTGTAGAAATAGATATATTTTCTCTTCCTCGCAATCTTTTGTTTTTTACTCTAAATTTCCTCAAATACATCCCTTTTTCTCCACAGTCTCTATAACTGATAAACTGAAGAAGGCAGCTTCCATCACTAAAACATTCCTAAATTCCTTTAAGGTTATTTTTTTCCTTAAACTGACCCAATAATAAAAGGCTCTGACATTTTACAGTGGCCTTTGAGGAAAGCACAGATCATCTACAATCAATTTTTAACATCCATCTCTGCAGCATCTAGACAATTACTATCCATATTAGAAGCTGAAGAACTAACGGAATATATTCCATCCATGAAAAAAATCATAAAACACCCTACCTATTGAAGGATCTATTTGGAATTTTGTCTGTGGCTCTGAAAGATGAAAACTTTCGGAGAGAACACTCATTCCAGAAGTGATATCTCTCAGATTTCAATGTACTGTCGCATGTATATTATTGTCTGGGTGCTAACACTGGAACCAGCTTCAGAGAAGCCAGGACAATGAAGGACGCAGCTTGGACCAGGCACAGTCCTAGTGTGTACTCAGGCAACTTGGGGGTGTTCAGCCCGGAGAAGAGAAGGCTCCGGGGAGACCTTAGAGCGTACCTCAAGAGAGCCTACAAGAAATCTGGGGAGGAACTGTTCGCAAGGGCATATAGTGACAGGAAAAGGGGTAATGGCTTCATGCTGGAAGAGGGGAGATTTAGATTAGGTATCAGGAAGAAATTTTTCACTATGAGGGGGGTGAGCCCCTGGCCCAGGTTGCCCAGAGAAGCTGTGGCTGCCCCATCCCTGGAGGGGTTCAAGGCCGGGTTGGACGGGGCTTGGAGCAACCTGGGCTGGTGGGAGGTGTCCCTGCCCAGGGCAGGGGGTGGCACTGGATGAGCTGTAAGGTCCCTTCCCACCCAAACCATTCTGTGAACTAATGCATTGCTGTACCTTTATTGCTCTGGTGCCTCAATTATCTATAACATAATCTTAACAGAACCTCACCTGTGTGTTTGAATGTATATGCACACATACATATAGAAGTGCCTATATCTATCCTAAGTACGCCAGCTGCCAGCAGCATGATCAGCTGTAGCAGATATAGTTCAGCTGCTAATTCAAGAGACATGACAAGGGGCTATGAATACATCGCCTTGGCTTACCTGATACGCGACAAAGTAGAGCGTGATACTCTGCAGTACCAATCAGTCCTGATGGTCCACGCTTTGGAAAACCATGCACATTTTAAGTACTACCAGAGAAGATGAAGAAACCACTGCAGCGAGTAGATAACTACTTTGTTCGTATGGATGTGCTTTCTACGAGTCTGAAGAGAGTTCAAAGATAACTGCCGAATTGAATATGCTGATCTAGTGACAAAAGGACAGATCACATGATTCAAAGTTGGGGGTTGGAACTTGGAACTAGATGATCTTTAAGGTCCTTTCCAACGCAAGCCGTTCTATGATTCTATGAAATTAAAGAGGATGGCAACCGCTTCTTCCACATCTCCGGCTAGCAAAGGACACCGGGCCACTACAGGTGTATGATCCTGCTGAGATAGATGTGGGTCCAGAAAGATGTATTGGCATTTCATATCTACAGACTTTGCTTGTACTTCTTATTCTGCATCACATGTAATCATCTTATCACAGCCTTTAGCTGTTTCTGACCTAAATTTAATTTGTGATCCTCTCTGCCCTAATAATGTAAATGATGATAGTCCTTTCATCTGAAGCATTGAGAGAACTTAATGAATAACTAGGCAATAATGTCATCCCTACATTCCCTCTGACTATGACATTTCACCTATTTCAAGACCCTTGTAATCTGACTTCTGTTCTAAATGTAGCCCATACATTTGTTTGAAAAAAAACCTAGTGATTTTCTGCAAAATGTTGAAAATTCTTTAAAGTTGCTTCTTAGAGTGTTTTCAGCTCCCCAGACTTTGAGGTGGAAGTGGTTAAAGGGCATATCAAAAGTAGTATTGATTTTGAATTTCGAGAATCTGCTTATTTTTCAAAATACGTATTTTTCAGAATCTGGCCCTCGAGATATGTATCATCTGGCCTTCCTGTACATTGTGGGGATAAATACCGAGTTATTTCTCAATACAGAAAAGGAATCAGGAGAGCAGAAATACGGCAATCTCTACCTAAAGCTGCAATGAACACTTTTTAGGGACAAAGCCTGCCCAGCATAATTGCATCATTATGCTTAAATCAAAACTGAGATCTCTGAATCCAATTAATGAATGAAATTATAGCAGTTTCTGTGCAGTGACATCAGCAACTGCATAGAAATACAGATTCTCTAAAAGTGTAAGAGACTCATCTGATTTTGACTGCTATCATGTGAAGAGGAAATATGAATAAGAAAATATGTCACTTTAAGGGTGTCTGTGAGCAAATGCTATTGCTGTAAGGAAGAGTGTGCGGGTGGAGATGCGGGAATCTCTTTGGGATCAACTGCTGCACTATCACATATAGAACTGCTGAAGCAAGTCCACAAATTGTACAATAAAATTTATTTATTTTTTACCCTATTTCTTAAATAGTATTCCAGATCAGTATTTGTTTCCCACTAGATAGCGTGTTTGTTTCTGTTAAACCACTTTTCAATAAGAAATGAATAACAACAGCTACAGCAAAGCAGGTAACATCCATTTGGCTATCTAAATTTCACCACGAGCAAGTGAAGGTGTCATTTACAGCAGATTAAAAGAAGACTGACTGAAGTCCCTGTGCTATTACTTAGGAAGTAACTGAGATAATTTCCAGCTTTGTTTCATCTTCTTTCAGAATATTACTTAATCCGCTTCACAGATAATTCTCCACTTACCAGGCACAAGAATTTCGAGATGGATACCGAAGACCAACATTATAAAAAAATGTGCCTCGGTCCACAATAGCTTTGATTTTTCAAAAGGCATGAGCAAGTCCAGACTTTCATGGAAATCCATAAAATGAGCGGGTGAGAGCTTTTTTGATGGGAGGAAAGTTAATCTATCTAAATGGCTAATTATAGGCACGTGCATTTGCGAATGTGAGCTCAAAAAGTCTGCTAGCTAGTTCAGTTTACTAGTAAGTTCAGTATTCAAAACAGTAAGCTGATTACTGTTTTTATTATTTAAATAAAGCAAGCATCTGTTTCAAAGATAGATGTTGATATTATTAAGTACTGGAAATGACAATACACACATACGTGTGTGTGTTTGCATATGTCTCTATATGGAGAGATATATATATTGTATATGTCTCTAAATAGAACTATCTCAAAATGACCAAAGTCTGAAGATTTGCTTTCTCCAGAATGAGGGGTTGGGAGGAAAGAGAGAGAGAAAGACAGAGAGGAAGAGCGTGTCGTGCTTTAACCCCAGTGGGCCATTCGGCCTCAAGTGACACAGTAAGGTTGCATTTCTTAAACTCCACTGGGGAAGGAATCAAAAATTGGAAGCTTCCCATGAAAATAAATAAAGTTAGAGCTACTCTGTTGAATAAATTGCCAGAAATGCAAGTAACAGCAGGATTGCCCTAAAGGAGCCCTCCTGTATAAGCACCACAATGTGAATTTTAAGCTTACTGACTACAATACTTTCAGCATACACACCCGAATTATGATTCCTTTTTAAATAAGAAAACTCACAAAGATACCGATTTTATGTCAAAGAATAGAAATAATTTGCCAAGCTCTATTTAGAGGGCTGGAACAGTACTTTCCTTCATGACCCTTATATTGGCCCTTTTGACATGAAAACCGCACTGCACTGAAAAATGGAAATGTAATAGGAACTGAAAATGCAAAAATGTGGCAGAAGGAGAGTAATCTTAAAGTAGTGGTGTTTATTTCTTTATTATTTCTAGTGTGTTTTAATGGTTACCTGTCTACAGACTTTAAAATCAGAGTAAGACATTTAATATCCTGGCCCCCAATTACCACGGCAAAAATGGCACAGCATTTGGCTACTAAGTCAACAATATGTTAGGTTGTCATTACAAGCTGATCAGTCCCTCATCAGCTAAAATCTGTCAATGCTTCTTTCTTTAACTAATCTAAAATTAATGAATGAACATAAGAAATAGTCAATAACAGTGAAAAATAATCTCACAATACAGACTTAGTCAAACAATGACTTTTTTTATCTTGTTGATGTAGGTATACAGAAGAACAATGAATAAAGCAAGAATTTTTGTGGGTCAGTAGCTAGAACACTATGGCTGTAATTTCTCCCCTATGAACAGCACTGCGTTCACTTTCAGCATGGGATCTTGTAGACCGATTGTACTTCAGCAGAGGAAATAATCCAGCTGGTGTACTTCGAGTATGCATTTTAATTCTCCACCCTCTCTTCCTTAGGCAGAAAACATATGCTTTGCTCGCTCAAAATTTCTTCCATATCTTTATACCTACACCTCCCTTAAAAAAAAGCAACTTTACCATTTCTTATATGATGTAAATACATGGAATTCATATGTATATATAACCCATTAGCATTCCAAGATGATGGCAGCAATATTTATTAATTATTCTTTTATCAATCCTGTTGGCAGTCAGGAAGACGTTAAAACTAACACTAAAAACTAACGCTAACTGGATGATTGAAGCCTCAAGCAACTACTTAGTTGTTATTGCTACCAGCAAAACAATCCTCTGCAGAATCCTTTTTGATTTTAAGTTAGAGCGAACATACCAAGTAGCAAAACAGACAGGAAAATACAAGGGCTTCTCTTTGCTACAACATGCTAAGGTTTCCTTTGGTAATGGTCGGAATCTGGGTCGGAAGGGAATGACACCAAAACTCCTCGCCATTTATCATTTTCCAGGAAGACCTCTAATGTTAGACAGGCCAAAGCAGCCGTATCCAGCAGCTAATTCCCTAAACCACAACGATTCTCCCCATCTCTAGGGAAGCTATGACCCATGCCCACAAAGATAAAGACATCTAAGCATAAGTCGTTAGTGGGATAAACCTCTGTACACCTATGCATAGGTTCTGAAATTACTCCTCACGCATGCGAGTATGTTTGTTTGATAATACATACTTAAAAAAATGGCCATTATCCAAGAAGTACTATAAAAAGGCTTCTGAGATAATAAAACAAATCCAAGGAGGAGTCCCATTTGACATTGTTGCAGTTATGCTGGCAACACGCTTTTTAAAAAGAAATGCTGAACGTAGCAGCTTTGGGAGAGAAAACAGAGGTCGTTCTGAAAAAGGGGAAGGTCAGCAGAAGAGACAGCGTGTGAAAATACAGATGACCACTAGAGAAAGATACAATAAGGACTGATAAAACCTGAAGGCTGCTTAAAAAATAAAGCAGAAAGCGTACAGATAGATCTAGGAAAGCTTTCAAGTGACACAGCATTTCAGCTGCGCGCAGAGCCGGCACAGCTGGGCTGCTACAGGAGTGTCCACAGTGATTTTGGCCACAGACATTTATCATGGAGATGGAGGACGAAGAAATAGATAAATTCTGAAAATAATGTAAAGCAAGAACTATTAATTCTGGCTAGCAGTCAAGGGCAAGGAAAGAAGAAAGTGAAATAACTTTTTAAGCTTGTGAAAGTCAAGATAAAGGAAAAAAACCCTTCAGAACATTTGGAGGTGGAAAAGAAGGATTTTGGTGGTATGTGAAACACAGGTGAAAGAACAGAGTTAATCAGGGCAAAAATACTGAGGACACACAGAATTACTTAAAGAGACTGGGCAAAAGACATATCAATTTGCCGTAGGAAGCTTATTTCATCTTCTTAAGTGAGGATTCGATCCAAATGACAAAGATAAATACTATTCTGTAACTGCAGAATGTGTATTATTTTAGAGATGGTAATAAAGGAAAGAATAAACACCAGCTGAGAACACTGGCATAATAAAGATACACCGAAACAGAGGGGAGTCATGCAGTAAGAATCTCTTTCTTTGTTTATATTGATTTTTTCCCCTGAATATTATTAAATTAATACTGTTTATCACAAGCAATTGATCTTTAGAGTCCAAGGAAAAAAAGTAAATGTGAAATAAAGAGAGGTGCAGTATTAGTTTATCAAACTCTGGTGTATGGAAATCTTCTCAAACTGCATTCATTTATTAAATGGAATAAATTAGATTTTTGCCAAGGCATACGTTGAGTTAAAATACCACTGAGCTGCAAAGTAATGTTAAGTAATATTTTTGCAGGAACTCAGCACTGCTCTACAGAATCCACTCCAGAAGGCACTAAGTCACTCATAGCAGCAGCAGAATTCGGTTATATCCGGTTCAGGTACATTTAAGGATGAGGAATTCTGGACTACTGCTAACCTGCATCTTTATTCTCTGTGCTATTATGGTTGGAAACATATTTGTAGACAGCAACACTCAAGATTATGATGAACAGAACAGAGAGATGGTGCTACTATAAAAAGTAAGCAACATGGCATTTTCAGAATTAACCAGCTGTCTGATGCTGGACCTTACAATTAACCATGTGTCTATCTTTTAAAGACAAATACCTTGGATATAAAATAGTATGCCATAAATTTCAATTGGCAACTCTATAGGTAAACTTGGCAAATAGGGGTTACGACATCAGCCTGTGCTCCTAATCCCTGCATCACCTATGCACATCTTTTCCCGCAGTACAACTACCTTGGCTTGGTTTCAACAAGAACCTTTTCCCTTCCTTATCTCCAAAACGGCAAATCCAGATAGAATGATCAAAGCCATTTTATTTTCTGAGATGGGCAATCAATTTTAAACACTGTAATGTTGTCTCCCAAATGTTATGATTCTGCTATTCATTATCTTATCAGCATGGTTTTAGGAGAATTTTTATTTGAAATTTGCTTATACACAAAGACACAGGATTTGGAGGTGAATTCCTCCTTTTAGATCAGCCCTCTCAATTGTCTAAATTTACTATTCCATGCAAAGTGCGACAGATCCCTGTACCTTTTAGTTCCCACAGCTACTGCGTATCACATTATTGTACTTGATCACTGGAGCCTGTTAGCGGAAATTCATTTACAGGGAGATCGGTTTATTAACAAAAGGCCTAATCCACAAAACCAGTTTTCATCAGTAATGTTTCCACCTAGATATGTGGAGCTTTAATCATTCCTATGACTACCTACACCTACGAAGGCTTCAATATGTTAAAATTCTGCTTAATTTGTGTTTGAAGAAAACACAAAAGAATGTAAGTACATTTTTATGGAGTCCTCTTGCCCACTTGAGCTGGAAAGCACCATGCCAAAGATAGTGCGATAATATACTTGGGTCCTATTTTCCTTTCCAAATTACCTCTACAGAAAAAGTAATTAATATTCCTGCTGCTGGTATCGTGATCTATGTAAAATAGGAATTGAAGTATTTTATTTCATGTTGACATTTCTGTGTCTGATAACTGAAGATCCTGTAATCTACCAGACTGTGTCAAACGCTTAAAAAACCATCAGATGTTTAGAACAAATGAAAAACATCCTGGTCTCGTTTCCCTGCAAAGCAATGAACTTTAGAGATGGCAACAGATCCTCGCACCACGCTGTGCTGCTCTCTAGCAACGGCATCGACAGGTTAAACATTTCCCTCGTGTTCTCAAAGCTGCTTATCTCCATAGCTTGCTGAGAGTCAGAATCGTTCGGTCGTTAGGAGCAAATCACGGTGACTTCTTAAAAATTAGCTATAAAAACATTACAGGCAGCACGTTGGAACATCAGTAAGCGTTTAAAAATCATCTGCTGTAATCACAAACCCGCCCAAATAAATTTCATTATCTTTATTACCCTTGAAATCACTAAACTGTCTGAAGATCACTTCAAATATAATTTAAGGAAGCAAGTGGCAGCACTCACTTTCTCATGGCGAAAGATGGCAACCGCGCGTGGTCTTTTTTAGAATTAATTTTCACCTCTTAAGCACAACGTAAATTTCAGAATATTAATAGGTTTACTTAATTATTTATAGTAAAATAATTTTCATAGTGCTTAAGAAAAATATTCATAGAAGTACAAGTCATAAAAAAGCCCTATAAAAATGAAGCCGTGAATTAGTCTGCGACAGAAATGGAAAAAGCCCCACTATTTGTCCCAGCCAGAGAGGTTTTCTTACCAATGGGGAACACTGAGCCTTATGATTCCTATCACTGCCAGAAAATAAATTTTCTTTTCTAGAAGTATTCCGTAAAAATATTCCTCCACCTCCATTATTTCTTAATTAAAATTAATGTTGCAGCCCATTTATTTAGACAAACACGATTTTTATGAAAACGCATAATCCACTTAAAATAAACCCCGAGGTCACTTGTTTATGCGTAGCTCTTGGGGGCCTTTGTTTAGGGATCTGACGAGAGCAGGAAGCCCGTCTGGGAGCAGGAGTTTTCCCTGCGTGGTTTGTGTCTGACAGCACGGAGAAGAGCTCTAGAGCTCCTGAAACCATTCCCTCAACAACGTGTCTAGGAGGACACTAATCACCGCGTGATCTGCTTCTACTGTTCCGCGCTCTCCATGGCTGTAATTTCTAAATCTTGATGCTGTTCCACATATTTGCTATGATTTTATGATTTCCAAACAAGCTTGATTGCTAATATCTTAATTAGGATGTCTAGATGCAGAAGCGACAGCAACACCTGCAACGGCACGGACTTCCAGGAAGAGAAATTTCCCCAGGATGCCCTGGCGAGATGGCATCCAGAACGCAGCATCCCTCGTTTTTTTCCAGCACAAGTATTGCTCTGTCATACTTCAATTACTGTCTGACTGCGGAACAGGCACATCCAGGGATTACTCACCTCTTGCAGGACTTCTGTATGAGCAAAGTCAGAGGAGCCAATCAAGCATCTACCATTATCAGTGGCTCAATTAGAAATAAGTTTGGAGAGGCAGTTAATGATTGTGATTAAACTCATTAGACTGCACCTCCTGTTTACAGGCTCAAAATATATTTCAGGTACTTTAAATCTAAGCTGCTAGCACCCATACTAAGACACCGGCATTAGATTTTAAAAAGCATACCAAGACTCAAAGAAAAACTAGTACCAAACAGGTTTCTATTTTTGTGTGCTCCTGTTAATGTTTTAATGTCTAAAAAGTGCAGTGAAGGCATAGTATCTTAAACACCATGGAGATGACTTAATTGAAATATGTTTGAATCTTTTAATACGTATATAACGTCAGCATTGCAAACCCAGGTTGGAATTTCAAATTAAAGTTAATCTTTTATATTCAACTGCATGAAGAGCATGGGGTATGCGAAAAGAGAGGTTTCTGGAATGCCCTAAACTGATGTGGGCAAATTATTAGTCCCTTGTAAAAGCTGTTGAATAATGAAGGTATCCAAAGGAAGAGCCAAATGCTCACTACAGACTACTGGTTTGAATACCAGTTTCTTTCTTCTTCTCCCTATTGTACATCTCGATTCGCCTTCTCCGAATATGAATTCTGAGTCCTCAAACCTAAGCACTCTCCACTTGAAAAAACAATTACGTATGTGACAACTTCATGATTCTAACAATTTTTCATGATTCTAACAACTTTGTGTAGCGTTGCAATTTCACTCAAAGCCTTTTCACAATTTTCTTCTCCATAATCTGATGCAAATCCAGATTACAATAAGAAAGCTGTTTATTTACAGCTATAGCAAAGATGAACAATTGAATGTTGATCAAGAGCAAGAAAATATTTTATGTTCTGTTTCATCTCTTTTGCTGCTTTCTATTTCTCCACCTCAGCCTTACATCTCTATGACAATCATTATACAAACTACATCATTCTGCAGCCCACACAGGCAGTTAACAATTTATCCCTGTTGTCTCAATCATATCCACTTATGAAAATGGCAATCATTCTTGCTTTGAGATTCTGATAAGTGAATATGAATAATTAATTTTATCCCTTGAGTCTCAACACGCGTTTTCCACTGTCCCTTTAATTACTTGGACAAACAGGTTGGGATCTTCATTTCTACACCTATTAAGCCACAAACCTTTTAACGCCATCAAAGAAACAGTCTTAACACCCTTCATTTCCCCATAAAAATGTATGAATCATGTCTTAGTCTTCCACACAATACACTGCTTTTATGAAATTTCAGATACGTGTCAGCTGCTTCACTTGCATCTGTTGACTCTACAGCCAAGCTGACTACACACCTGATGATTAACTGTACGATTATATATACATATACATATAAAAGCCCTGCTGTTCTTGTTGGTCAGTGTATATTGCTCTTACAGTAGTGAAATCTCTCTCTCCCCATTAGAAAAATCCCATGCAGTAGATGGAAGACTTCAACCACCAGAAAAATCAATCTTTTGTTTGCCCCATTTCAGCTTCTTCTTCTATTTTCCCCTTCAATGAAAAGATTTGTCACTCGGATTCCTCTCAAACACCAACATGTCATCTGTCACTAAATACGTGGTCTGGCTTTCATGCTGACACTAGGATTTCTTTTAAGCACAGGAGCACGCGATTTATCAAATGTCTCACCTCCACAAAAAGATAAAATAGCCTGTGGCTACCTTAGACAACATCTCCAGACAAGAGCACAAATGAAAACCAGCATTCATATTATCACTGTTCATTGAAGAAATAATTTGAGCTTAAAATTGAATTTCAATACAAACAAACCACGTTTGATTGTCTCATTATTTGGCCATGCCTACAAGGAAAACTATATCGTGCTATAAATCGCACAGCCTGATTAACTCATACTCCTCTCATGACATTAATATTTAATCTGAAAATTCACTGGAATCCACTGAAATTCACAACAATTTTGAAAGGGTTACTTTTGCCTCAGAAAGAAAGAATCAATATGAGCTGTCTTTGTGTTATTTACAGAAAAAGCCAAATCATTCTATTAGATCATTTATCAGCTTTAACTGATACAAAGCATGATGCATCCTCAAAAGATTTAAAATAAGAGAATTGCAGTTTCCTATTCCATTATGCCTTTCAAGCTCACAGAAATGGCAAACATTATGCTTTCTCACATCTTATTGCCAAAGCTTAACCCCAGGTTAAGTGGTTACAACTTTCTTTAACGGATACGCAAGCTCAACACTGAAAGTGATATAACTTTGGTCCCAAAGCATATATTCAATACGATTTATAAACTTTGTTTGCATTATACAATAACTTATTGTCCTCCAGAAGGCAATTTACGGTTTTTAAAAAACTTATTTTGTTCTTATCTTTGCGCTAAAAACAGGACATATGTCTGACATTGTTGCTATATGATATAGAATGACAGAATGGTTTGGGTTGGAAGGGACCTTAAAGCCCACCCAGTGCCACTCCCCTGCCCTGGGCAGGGACACCTCCCACCAGCCCAGGTGGCTCCAAGCCCCGTCCAACCTGGCCTTGAACCCCTCCAGGGATGGGGCAGCCACAGCTTCTCTGGGCAACCTGGGCCAGGGGCTCACCCCCCTCATAGTGGAAAATTTCTTCCTCAGTTCTCATCCAAATCTCCCCTCTTCCAGCATGAAGCCATTGCCTCTCATCCTATCACTACAAGCCCTTGTAAAAAGTCCCTCCCCAGCTTTCCTGTAGGCCCCTTTCAGATACTGGAAGGGGCTCTAAGGTCTCCCCGGAGCCTTCTCTTCTCCGGGCTGAACATCCCCAACTCTCTCAGCCTGTCCTCACAGGAGAGGGGCTCCAGCCCTCTCATCAGCTTTACAGCAACAGTTCATTAAATCAGTCATATTTATTTAATTGTTTAACACAACTGGTAGCCTAAACATATATTTTCCATCTCATATTCCAGAAAGATTCTTGTAACAGCGTAACCTCCAGAGAAGGAGGTGGATTCAGTGGTTTGGGCAAAGGCTGGAGCTGCAGCTGACATGCAGCAGAGCCAGTAGCAGCAGGACTTGCCCTCCCCATAGCAATTCCAGCATTTAAGGATTGTGCAGAGTCTGTGCCGTGCCCGCAGCACGGTGCTCCAGAGACTGTCCCCACAGCTTTTGGGACAAAGTGCTGTTTTACAGAATTTGGTCCTTAAATTCTCCATACCCACTTCCCTTACTGATGGTGGTATTTCTTCCCCCTCAACGCTGTATTTATAACAGACTAAATCCATGATACGACAGTCGATCCGATAGTACCATTTTGAGGGCGTTAAGAACATCCTTTTTTCATGTATAGGATAATGAGAAAAAAAAACAACCAAAAAATCCTCTGTTATTGTAAGCTTACTTCTTGATCAGAGAGGACCAGCACACAATGACTTCATAAACTTCATGGCAGTTACATTCATGAAGAGCCAGTGGAATACTCCTCTTTTCCTATGCATACTGAAGCCGCTAGCTTGGTGGCCCAGCGAGCCGGACGGCTTGGCCAAAGGAAAAAGGGCTTCTAAAAGCTAAACTGGCAGAAGA
Source organism: Rynchops niger (assembly GCA_013400035.1). Taxonomy (NCBI): domain Eukaryota; kingdom Metazoa; phylum Chordata; class Aves; order Charadriiformes; family Laridae; genus Rynchops; species Rynchops niger. The sequence continues at coordinate 258,477 of VXBH01003666.1, forward strand.
GAGAAATTCAAGGTTCGTTTTCCTCCTATCAATATAAGTAACTGCAGCATATTTAAACTCTTCACGTGTGAACTTTTCACCACGATTTGTTTTAGGAATTTGGAGGAGCACATCAGTATTAATTACACGAAATGAACAACAAATGAGGCCCCCTGAAGCCTCCGAAAGACACGGCCAAGAACAATCTCAGTTCCTTCCATGTAATCTAATGCTTTGATTTTCTGCTAATAACTCTATGGAGCTTAGCAAACTGAGAGCATAAAGGGGTCAGTGTATTACAAACAGGTTGTTGATTTACTTTGATTATCTAAATAGGACCATATAAGTACCTGAGAACAAGCAAAAAATCTAATGTATTCAATGGAAAAATTAACGAGTGTGTGAATTCACTTTATCTATCACATACCGACTTCAGTAAAACCAGGATCCCACCTTTACGTTTTCAGTGACAGGTATTAACCAAGAATACGTGGATTTAATTAGGTAAAGAACCATTAAAAGTGATGAACTTAGCTCAGCTGGGTAAGGAGAAAGGCAGTTTGTCTTGTCACTTATTAACACACACTCACTGACAGGAATGAAAAAATTTAAATAAGTAACTGAATTTTAGCAAAAATTTCCTCTGTGCTTGTTATCAACTCTATGCAATGAGGATACATTCACTAAAAGAAAGAAGGAAGAAGCAAAAAGGAATTTGGATGACAACGTCTTTAAAGGCATCACTTATTGTATTATCTGTCCTTCTGTGGAAAAAAATGTGGCTTTAAGGAAAGGTGCACAACAAAAAAGGTACCATTTACACACACGAGCACATGGTGCTTGTCAAGCAGTGAAAATCATCTCAGCAAAAATCTGTGAAAATCAGAAAATTATCCACTGTGCCATAAGAATCAGAAAAGAGATAAAGAAAGTCAGGAAAAAACATCTGGACAGAAAGCAGTCTACAAAGAAGCCAGATCTGATTAATTCGGGAGTAGACACTAGGCATTTCTTGAAGTAAAACAAATTAGAATTTGTACTGAAGTAAAGCAAAATTTGCGTATTTAGTAAATATACTAAAAGGACTTATATAGACTTAAGGATCTGGCCTGAGAATTTTTTTTTCTCTGAACTTTCTTCTAAGAGTTTCTAAATAATCTATAAAAATACTTCTCATTAAGGTAAGTAAGCAAGTTAACATTTAATGATCAAAAATACTCACACAATAAAAATGTCCAAACCATCAGAAACACCTTTTCTCTCTTTTGCTAGGTTGGTACTTCAGCTAGCTAAATTTATACGCTCATCGAGGTTTATCACTGACTATCACGGCACAGAAGTGCAAAAATAAACTGCATAGAGCATTACAATATCTATAGTCAGATCCAGCAAAAGCTGTCGGACATGGAAGGGAACATGTGAAAAGATAATTAGGCCAGTGATGAGCCTCACCGTTAGATCTGCGTAGAAACATCTGGTTAGACTGTATTGGGAAAACCAAGATTTGACCCAAGTTGTCAAGTTTTTATCTGACAATACCATCTTATTTTGCTTTCTTTTCATAACTATAATCACTTGACTATCATTTTTTGCCAGGGGAAGAAATAAAACCCAACCAAATAAGTAAAACCAAACTCACTTGGAAAGGAAATTTTAGTTAAAGACTACTTGCTGCTCCTGAAATCTTATAAGGACTTGGTTAGTTTGGCTCATTTATTCTCTGAGGAACCTATTAGGAACAGTAATTATGAAATGCTGAAGATGAGTATCAAAAGGGAGTTGGAAAACCTGATATTCTTCTTAACAATAAGATTAGGAAAAATAGGGATTTTGACTGTCCCATGAAACAATGTTCAATAAAATATTAAATTGTTTTTTTAACAGACCGAACCTCAATGTTTTCATGTATCTGTCCACTAAAGCTCTTCTACCACTGTAATTCTTCATAATGCATATTTGTTTTAACACGACCAGAAGATAAGTACAAGCAAAATATTCTGCAGCAGGAGGAGGAACCGCTCTCTCCTTTGCGCTTAACTCTGCAGGAGCCCCAGCAGAGACGCCCACAAGGATGCCAAGCCGTCCCCGCCAACCTCAGCCTCTGCTTCTTCCCCCCAAAGTGAAAGGACCACTTTGGATCTCTACGATCAAATTCAACCACCAGATTTTATTAAAATTGTAGGAACGATGGTCTTATGACTAATGACTGAAATCTAATGACTAGATCTCATGACTAATGGTTCAATCTAATGACTTCTGGCTCTGTCAAATTTGCATGAAATTAAGCAATGTGTTGAAAAATGGGAGGAGGTTGGGTAGTGATAAATGGCTGAACAGACAGACATGGAGACTGCAAAATTTGTCCCTTAGGAAGCCAGTCTAAAAATAATAAAAAAAATATCTACGTGATCCATCCATTTATTTTAAATTTCTTTGACAACCGTTTCTCTTCAGAAGAGGAGTCAACTCCACACTCCAAGCATGTTAGCAAACAAGGTTCAATTTTAAGCAGTGTCATATCAGCAGGAATCGAGCCAACCTAGCATTTATGAATCTTTCCACCCTTCCTCGTTGTAGGGAGCATATTATACTGCCATTTCTAAAGCTTTTCTTCAGTGAAGTAGGACGTAGATGGAAATAGAAAATTTATATCTTTTTGAACAAAATGCTACAGTTACTCGTACTTTGAAGAGCAAGTGAAGGTTATCTGATGGTCCAAGGAGTGAGGTTCTTCAGTGGAAAAATAGGACTTGTAAGGAAGAAAAGACTGTGTAAGTGCACACCCAACACCCCCAGCTTCCTGACACTGGTTGCTGAAGCTCTACAATTAGCAGCTACCCAAGCAAATGAGGCCTGGGCAGCCCAACAGAGAGCTGCCAGAGGAAGGCAGCAACCACTCTTTTCTGAAACTCTTCCCAGTAACAGCAGCCACCATACTACAGTACTAGGTGTGGAAGAGAAGATCTTCTACAAGAAAAGTGTTTATTGAACAACCCCATCAACATCCCCTCCCCGTCGACACACAAACATGCAAAGCAGTTAGCTAGTAAAATCACTTCAGTGTTTACAAACAGCTAGAACAGATTAGCTGTGCTTTTAAATTGATGCGAAAACAGAAAGAAAATAGAACATCAACTTCATAGTAAGATTATGATAAAACGTTTTCCGTTTACCAGCAAACTCTGGCTGTACATATTCTTAACTCTGGCTGTACAAATTCTTAAACAAGCATACGGAGAACAATTACCTATTTTACCCTTCGTATTGCGTTTTATTTATTCAGTTTCTCTGAGTCTCTACAATATAAAATTCAACTAAAATTTGATCTAAACTAAGTCAATTCCAACCTAGATGCTTAAATAAAAGCAAAAGACAGTAGTGAAAGCGTATAAATTAAAAAAATACTCAATAGGCATCTTTAGTTAGGTAGAATAAAAAGCAGATTCTCTTTTTGCATGAAGAATCTCAGGCGTTAGAGACCAGGCAAAATTTAGATGGGAGGCAAAGCAAGACACTTTCTGCAAAGAGACCTGGAAGTTGGAATCTAACAATTCCTCCTGGCCGACAGCTGATGTGTTAACCAGATGTACTCCTGTGACGTAAGGCTGTTTTCCTAGATCACTAAAGACAGACGCGTGACAAATATAACAAAACCTACACAAAGAAAACACTTCTCAATGCACACAATTTACGGCTTCTCCTGAATCTGCAAAATATGCTACCTCGTCTTGCCTGGCATTTATTAACACAACAGGAGAGACTTCGGGGACAGACAAACTGGGGAAGCAAGTGAATGGAGGAAAAACGGGAAAAAGAATGCAGATGTGGGGGAGGACTCGCATGAAACGTGTGGAGGAGCTAATGACATCGTTAACACCAAATTAAATGGAGTTTTAATGAGCATTTCCCCCACAGGAGATAAGGCAGTAAAAACGTTACTTGCTGGAAGTAGTAACTAGATGAAGATTTGGTTAGACTTTTCTCAATCTCTGAGACGCAATTTGTCTAAATGGAATTTTTTAACAAAATGCCATGATATAAATACACAATATTTTGTAATCTGCCAGATTTTACCATCACCCAGAAAGACAACTTTTTATCTGAATCTCTTCCATAGGCTAAGGCATGATGTGGCTGGTAAAACAAACAACTGGGACCTATCAGCACATATTTGAAAGCAGTTTGAAAATTTATTTTTATTACATAGCTGAAGTGTTAATTACTTTTTAAAATTGTTATTACTTTTAAAACCCACCTTTTCCTCCTCAAAAAGTGAACATTTCTGAGCTGGGAATTCAGAAAACCAAAGAATGCTTAGTCAGCTATTTGATCCACAATTTCAAAGGGGAGTCACCAAATGAAAGAAACATCTCCCCCAAACCAGGTGATAAAATCCACATTCATTCAGATTGACTGGGGGAAGAAAGGAAGGGGGAAACTGCTACTGAATGTTTCTGTTCAAACTTAGGTAGACCATGGGTTGTTGCATGGTGAAGAATTAAATGCTGTTAACTTTCTCAAACAAAATACTAAAGAAATGCTCATCAAAACCGAATCTTCAATTTAAGTAATTATAGAGTAGTTTTAGGTGGGGAGAAGACAAGTGATCCTGTGAGGGAAACTTTTTTGTTGCTGCTCTAATACAGGGTTAGATGGGTAGTTAAAATGGGGATGTGCAATTACAGAACACCGTCGAAGTCTTCATCACAACTAACGGTAGAAATCAAGTCACATCCAGGCAGAGAGTTGACAGAAGGATGCCTAATGTACTTCTGGGTGTACACCAGCTTTCCCAGCCTGCAAACCCAGAGAGGCTGTGGTGGTGGGGCAGGTGGAAGTACCAGGGGGAGACCAGGCAGCAGCGGGAGGAGGCAGTGGCCGTCAGGAGCACCCAGGACCTGGAGGAGCCCCACTGCCACACCTGCAAGGCTCAACAACACTATCTACTATTTTGGCCAGCTACAGCTGCATGTGAGATGTGCCCCTAGTCGAGAAGCACCCACATTGGAGAAGGCAGGTCCATGCTGGAAAATGGAAAATACCTGGGAGTAAATCAGAGAGTCTTTGGAAACACTCTTGCCCTGGCCTTGTGGAGACTTCAGGAGGTAACTCACAGATGCAAAGCTTGGCTCAGTGACTCTAAAGCAAAATGTACATTGTGACACTTCCTGATTACCTGTGACTGAGAAAGAAAATTGAAGACGGTCTATTCTTAGCAAGGAAAAGGGATTTTAAGTAGTGTTTTGAGGCCAGAAATTCAAAAGGTACCTACCGAACCGTGGCCAAAAATAGCGTATTTGTAGATGGTATTAAGCACTTGGCCCTATCTATGAAGACCTTCCATTAACTGGTTTCTTCAAAATTAAATTTATACTTCAAAAGATTAGATTTTCAGGTTGTCATTTTAGCACAGTTAAATTTTCTAATATTAATGCTCATAAATTAAATCTTCAGTTCAAAATCCAGTTATGTATTTAATTCCATTAACTTCCTGGCACAGAAAATTTACACAGGCAATTATGCACTCTGTATGCTTGTAACTAACAGTATTATTTATTAAAAAAAAATGTTTTCTAGAGAAGTCATGTCTTTGTTTCCCAAAAATCAAACACGTTTCATATTTTTTCCTGGTGGCCTTTCCCATTTAACTCTTTGCTATTCCTTGGGAACCACAAAGCCTAAAGAGCAAAGACTGATGGAGCCAATCTGTGTGTAGTTCTTAGATTTGTCTTGCAGCTTCTTTCATTTCTATTTTGCCTGTGCTGATGAATTAAGTTAAATTTTCTGGCTAAAGATGGATGTTATACAACGCAAAAGTGCTGAAATATGCAGCTGAGTAGAAGCCAAATCATGTTTTATCTGTATTCTATTGTAAATTATTAATTCTTATGACTTATTAATGCATTTTCAATGCAGAAATCCTCAGATGCTTAACAAACATTCTACATCTGAACAAGATTTTTAAAACTACTTTTCTTTAAATGCAAAGCAAAAATGAATAGGCTATATGTAGTACAGCAGCCATGGCACGGTAATAATGGCCTCTTTTTGTATTTATCTAATTCTCATATATCTAGTCAACCTGCAGGGGCGGCGGGAGGGGATCACATGGCTATATTTCTCTTTTGTAATTACGATACATAATTAATCTACAAGTCTATTGTAAGTACCATGATTTAAAATCAACAAGCTCAAGGCACTGGGTAAGTCAAAATATTGTCAGCAAACTTTGCCCCATGGATTGTTGCATACCAGACACTGCTTTGAAAGTAAACACGCAGAGTCCGAGCCTGGACCTTCCATTCCATCTTGGTAATAGCATGACTTTCAATGTCATACCTGTCATATTCTCAACGTTCTTTTCTTCAAAATAATTAGATGCATTGGGAAAACGTGTTAAAGGTTAAAAATTCACAAATAGAGAAAAATATCAGAGTGACTTCTACAAGCTCACTATCATCTACCTTTCGAAGTCAAGACAGGTTTTAGCCCATATTTAATAAAAACGCATACAACCATCTCTGGGTTTAACGCTATAGTTACACAAGTTTCACAGTTCTTCAACCTGTCAAAAATTAGTTTAAAAAATTTCTAAATCATAACACTAGACAGAATGTGACAAGAGAAATAAGAGAGAAAAGTGTGGTAGAGAAAGATCACATTTCTTCAGCTAGGAATGAAGAACATGCATATACCTCTCCAAACGTACGTTATTTTTTGCTATTATAAGTGAGTAAATGAATCAACAGCAGCAGTACTAGGACAGGACAGATGCCGTGAAACATAGTATAAAGAGATTGCAGCTGCTGGTGATTCCAGAAACAACATGCAGGTGTGTTTTAGCTTAGATTCTAACATTTTCTTCTGCTTTGGAAACAATCTTGGCTGAAAGCACTCAGGAACGGCATCTGTACACAGACAAGGCTCATGCTAACTCCATCCTGTTTACACAACCGCTTGGCTGTGCTGCTGATACAACTGCCTGCAAAACCGATCTTTAAAATGCATCCCTGAAACGATCAGGTTTAAAAATCATCTGTTTTGAGGCAGAGTACCAAAAACTGCGGCAATGACTTCTACTACAATTGCTGGGCTTGAGCGCATAGCAACAACAAATGAAACGCTCCATTCTCAGCATTCTTTCCGCAACCTTTTCATAGATATGGCCGTTGTACACCTTAAAGTTGGGTTTTTTTTATGAGATTGGATGGCTACACAGACTGCTCTGCTAGCAGTCCCTTCTGCAACCCAGTCGGATAACCTCAGCTGATGGGGGCTTTGCCAACATATCACAGAGACACAATAACGTCAAACAGAGGATACTTTTAAGGCATATTCTAAAGTGCTGAGGATAACAGCATGCTTACATCTCCTCCGTCTGTCTCTTCCTCTTGCTTACACTTGAGGAAAAATAAAATCTAGTGCAAACTTCCAAAATCCTGAAACTATGTTAAAAAGGGGACTCTGGATTCAATATTTTGCCTGTAGCAAACAGCATATATTTTTGCTTCTACTCATGTAATAAGTGAACTACATACACGGTTCTAATAGGAATAGAAAGGAAAAGTTAGTTATTAAGGAAAAAATGGGACGTAGAAGAGATTATTTGTCATTTAACAGCATGCAATGAACAGTGCAGTTGCTGTTTCAGCATCCTTTTAACTTTCAAATTAAGGAGAATTATTACTATATTACATTCTTCCTTTCTCCCTCTTCCCTCAGAAATGCTACTTTGAAGTTCCGCTGTATTATTTCTAGTACGTTAACACATCAGCGTACTTAAAAGCCTGATCTTCAAATCCTTCCTCAAGGCTTTCAGCTCAGTTTCAGGCCCAGTGTTTCCTGTATCGTTAGGTACAGCTTCATCCTTCCCTGGGGCACCAGAGTAGGACTCGATGCCTCCTCGACATACACACCCCCCCGCAAAAAAGTCTGAAATTATTTTCTGTGAGTCTTCCTTACCTTTTTGCTTAGAAATTGTCACTGTGTTAATTAGTAATATTTGCTCTACTCTACAACTAAGGTAATTAGATCAGTTACTAGCAGAAGGAGATTTAATTCTGTGTCTCTTAACTACAGGCGAAAAAGACAGAGAGATGAGTTTCAGTCTGCCCTGCCAGGGGTGTCGCACGCTTTAAGGCATTTTTCCTGCATTCAGACAGAAATTTCTTAACATGTATTGTGATTCTGTGCAGAAAAGGGTTATTAACTCAAAAGGTAACTCGTAAGCAATACTTTGGTCAAAAGATATACCCGATGAATTATTTAAAACTATTCTGAAAATACGCCAGTCCATAAGTATTCAAGCACATAAATATAACACATGACATTTTTGTATCTTTCCCAACTCGTTTAAGTGACCAAGCGCTATAAGCCACTCCTGGCCTTTTAATACCAACAACACTTAATAACACTTGTTTATATGTTTACTCAAGCTCACTTAATACTGGGCTGAGGCCTACTCAGTACACAGTTAAAAATTCAGCGGCAATTTACATGATTTTTAAATTTCATGATATGCAAAGCACCCAGTTGCACTTCTACAACTTACGACTCGGAGAAGGCAATGACATCGGCTGTATAAAGATTGCCGCAACTTCACCGCACAAGGCAGAACATGTGCCTTGACATTCAAATGTGCATCGCCTCTCCAAACCAGGAAGCAATTACTTCTATTTCTTCTCTTTCAGTAATACACTTGCATCTGCACAATATGATAGATCATTTCAAGTTTTTGACACGGTGTTAGTAAGAATATAGGCTACCTTGGGCTCAATGTCTCCTCTTGATCCTACGTGCTCACTAATTGCAGAGGAAGAAAAGGTGCTGTAATTAACCTGCTGGGAAATATCAGAAAGCTTTAAAATTCCCACTCTACATGCAAATATATGCCACCTTTCTGTTTTACTACAGGCCCTTCAGACTGCTGTCAATCTTAACAGGCTGCACAAGTCCTAGAAGAGAGAACTGCCACAAAATTCTGCGGATCACTTGAAGTAGTAAGGAAGTGAACAGTAAAAAAGGAAAAAAGAAAAAAAAGAGAGAAAAGAGTCTTCTATCTTTTATAGAGATAACCTAATTCATTGATCTGGTAAAATTTGTCAACATTCATAACAAGAAGAAGATCTGGGTTTAGAACCAGATTTTCAACACATCTCGATGAATGTCACAAATACGAAACCCTACGATGTTTAAATATTTTTAAATTAGAAACGCAAGGGGGAATGTCTTTGAGGCTATAGCAGCCACATACAGCAACCCAACAAAAACATCCGAAAGGAGCTACAATATTAAATTTACAGCCGAAACACACAAATGGCAAAACAGTACCATTCTAATCAGAAAGCTTATTGGCAACTAGTATTTAATTTGGGATACTTAGCTAGCTTTTTATAAGCCTATATTTCATTTTGTCATAGGATTTTCAAAACTGAAAACGGCGACGAGAACATTTAACATATTATAACAGAAATAATTCTTAAGAATACTGTTGTTGATTTAACAGTGTATTGGATGACTGCCAAGACTAGAAGCTATATTCAATTAGTTTATGAACATATGTCTTAACGTGTTTAGAAGAACCAGGGTACAATTAAATTCACAAAAATTATTTAGCAGATGGAATCAAATTAATGTGTTCCTGTGTCTCCTGTTCATATAATTGTGTTTATTTTGCTTACAAAAAGCCTAAACCAGCTATAAAACTAAAACCACATTTTTGGGTTTTTTTATTTTTTTTTTTCTGTTCAGATGCAAAGATGAGCATCAAAAGTTGCCTTGAACTCAAGGAACAAATTTGTATGATTTGTATTTCCTCATTTTTAATACATGTGTAGAACATTTCTAGCTAGGAGAGCAACAAGTTACCTGTGCTGTGATAATATTTACATAACTTCTGAAATGTGAAAGAATTGGCCCCTCACTACAAGAAGGACATTGAGGTGTTGGAGCGTGTCCAGAGGAGGGCTACAAAGCTGGTGAGGGCTCTGGAGGACAAACCTTATGAGGAACGACTGAGGGAGCTGGGGTTGTTCAGCCTGGAGAAGAGGAGGCTGAGGGGAGACCTCATCACCCTCTGCAACTACCTNAATGAAGATATACACCTATTAAAATCTAGCACTGCTCCAAAATGAGGAAGCCAATGTGTTTCTAACTTAAAGTATTTCATAAAATCATAGAATCATTTCAGTTGGAAGAGACCTGTAAGGTCATCCAGTCCAATCATTAACCTAACACTGCCAACTCCACCACTAAACCATGTCCCTGAGTACCCCATCTACCCTTTTGTTAAACACCTCCAGGGATGGTGAATCCACCACCTCCCTGGGCAGCCTATTCCAGTGTTTAATAACCCTTTCAGTGAAAAAATGTTTCCTAATATCCAATCTAAACCTCCCCGGGTGCAACTTAAGGCCACTTCCTCCTGTCCTATCGCTTGTTACCTGAAAGAAGAGACTGACCCCCAAATCTCTACAACCTCCTTTCAGGTAGCAGTAGAGAGCGAGAAGGTCTCCCCTCAGCCTCCTTTTCTCCAGGCTGAACAACCCCAGCTCCCCCAGCTGCTCCCCATAATACTTGTGCTCCAGACCCTTCACCAGCTTCTTTGCTCTTCTCTGGATCCGCTCCAGCACCTCAGTGTCTTTTTAGTGGTGAGGAGCCCAAAACTGGACACAGCACTCAAGGTGTGGCCTCACCAGTGGCAAGTACAAAGGGACAATCCCTTCCCTAGTCCTGCTGGCCACACTATTCCTGATACTAGACAGGTTGCTATTGGACATATGTGGCAACCCTAAGCATACAGTCCACTTCAGTTCACCTGTGACAGGAAAACGGATTAAAATAATTAAGGATAGACCTATAAAGCCACATACTAGGAAAGGAAAGCTGCAAAGAAAACCCCTGGCGTGTGTCTACTCTAATTCTGGAGCATGTGAGGAGAATGAAATGTAGATAGCTGAAACTCCCTGACAGTTTACTCAGCTTTCCAAAGCCCTTTTGACAAGCTCCATGCAAAAGACTATTAAAGCACGAGGTAAAGCCATGAAGTAGAACCTGGTTAAGAAACAAAGGAGAAGAAGTGAGTCATGCCTTTTAGTGCCTTGAAAGAAAGTGTAATGTCCCACACTTCTACAATGGAAATGGAAAAGAGGCTGAGTAGCAAAAAGGCAAAGCACCACAGCAGACAACCATTCTTAGTCAGAGCTTGAGCTTACCGAAATTTCAAAATGAACCTTGCAGGAGAATGTAAATGGGAAGTCTAATACCAAAGCAAATTTAATCTTTGGGAACAGAGGATGTTCATCACTAACAGCAAGAGACCTGTGCTTTATGGCACAGGTACTTCTGTTCACATTTCTCATTACACAACAACTGAACTTCCTCCTAAATGAAAAGGAAACATACTCGAAAGTCATAGAATCACAGAATGGTTAGAGTTGGGAGGGTCCTTAAAGCCCACCCAGTGCCACCCCCTGCCCTGGGCAGGGACACCTCCCACCAGCCCAGGTTGCTCCAAGCCCCGTCCAACCTGGCCTTGAACCCCTCCAGGGATGGGGCAGCCACAGCTTCTCTGGGCAACCGGGGCCAGTGCCGCACCACCCTCACAATCAAGAATTTCTTCCCAATATCTAATCTAAATCTACCATTTTTAGTTTAAAACTGTTACCCCTCATGCCCACATTTATTGCTGACAGGTAAATAGATGATAACAAAAGGAAAATACTTCCATTACTGAGTTCTAGACTGCGTGGAGGCCCCTGCTGTCATCAGGATGGACTTAAAAGCTCTTTCGAGGGTGCAGCAGTGAGAACTCTGAGAACTTGTGGTATTAGTGTTGCTTAAATTGAATGTATGTGTTACAGAAAGCAATTTAAAATAGTTCTGTTATAGGAAAGACCAAGGCAACTCATATGCCTTTTCACAGAATTCAGACTGCGAAAAAGAGGGCATTAGGTAGGGCAGATGCTGAGCTGTTATTATATGAAATTGCTGCTTCCCGGGTTCTGACTGAATGTCTTACTCAGCGCTGCATTTACCTTTCTGTGCTGCACAATTTCTGCAGCTGCAGTCATCCTGTAGAGACCAGTATCTCTGGCTCTCATGCCTCCTCATCGCCCCCAGTTCACAGTTCTTACCTCTCATGTGCAACTTTGACCGTTGCCCTGTCACTTTGGCATATCCACTGACTCAGTGGTGGATACAACTTCTTTGTATCTGCCCTGCATGATGAGTTTTCCTCTGTCTAAACAAGCCCTCTCAATTTCACACGAGCCAAAATTTAATAAGCAAACATCTAAGAATATTTTCTAGTCGTGGTACAAAACCATTAATAATCTCTGTCCATCCTGAAAGCTGTATTTTGTTCACAGCTTCTTGTTAGCCATCTTCCTATCCAACTTTTCCACCTTCAATAATAATTTCCTATGGAATACTAAAGTAATGTTTTACTTAAATCCAAACAGATTGACTCTCCTGCATTCATCTTGTTTAAGAAACCAGCTAATCTCTCCCTCATAGTCTTCATGAACTAGCTTGAAAAAAACACCCTGCCATTTATACCACTTCCCATTTACTTTCAGTTACCCACCTATTCTTTTCAAAATTCTGGTTTAAAACTTCATACAGAATTTGCCATCAGAAGATCTGTTGGCCTATAGTTGTCTCGCATTTTATCTTTTTGAATGCAGATGTTATGTTCGCTATTCACGTTTCATTCTGGACTCCACTTGGACTCCTGAGAAATCCAAGCAACATAAAGACTGTTTACCAGATCTGTACTTCACCAGCTCTGTACTTGCCCGTCAGGCTCATTTTCAGTACGTACCTTATCACCCACATGCACAACATGAACCTTACTGAAAGCTGACGCAAAGCGCTCCCTTTTGTTTCCAGACCTACGGAAGAGGTAATACTACATGTTGAGAGAGGTGTGAGCTTGCTATATGTGTCCCAAGTAAGAATGAACTATTTTTTTTTTTATTTGTTTAAATATGCCTTACAAAACGCAAATCATAGCTGTTTCTGACTGTTTTGCATTCTTTTTATTAATTTTCCTTACTTTTCAATCCCCTTTCAAATCTTTGGGGATTCTCTACTTCCTTTTGTATCCTCCTTAAAAAGCTTATTCACGCAAGTAAAGCTGCAGTCTTCTCTACAAGCGTTCAAGGCTCTGCAGACCAGTTAACTGTACTATTTCATTTTCTTTATTTTTCAAAGCTTGTTTTTCTAAAATCCAAGTGGGTAATCATATTAGACTGTTTAAAATGCTTGTATCTGCTTTGCAATCTGACGTGAACTGGTGCAGCTTGCAAGCTCGCTCAAATTCAGAACTGCTCTGTTGGACCCCGAGACTCTCACTCAGCACACAAACTCCATAAATTTGGGATTTAGAAGTCTCCTATAATCACTCATTTCCCATGGATTTTTATTTCCTCCCTCATCTTACAGAAATACACATATATTTGACATCCGTATACATTTTGACATACGCAAAGGTCAGTAGCAGTCACATCAACACTACTTTACTTCAGTTCCTTCGCTCTTCATAAAAGCAGTTTAAATCATTCCAATCATCAATATCACCCCTGTTTCTATTTTTAGAGGAAAAAAATTGGCTAATTTAAATGGTAGCCTCACTCAGGGCTTATGTTCCTCTTTCTTAAAGAGATTCTACCTTTCTGATCTTGGTTCTCCACTTACGGCTGCTGTACGGGGTGTCCCTGTGAGGAAAAAATGTGAGAGAAACCTCCAACAGAAAGGTCAGAGAAGGAGGGACTCATGGAGAGGACTGCGCTGGAGCTGATGTCCACATTGCAGCTCTCAGAGGACCCCACGCCAGAGCCAGTGGACATTTTGTGAAGGATCAGCAGCCTGTGGACAGCCCATGCTGGAGCAGGGTGATCCCGAAGGAGCTGTAGGCCATGGAGGACCCACGCTGGAGCAGGTGCGAGAAGGAAGGACTGGCAGAGATTAACTGTCATGGACTGACCCCAACCCCACATTCCCAATTCCCTTGTGCCACTTGGGAGGGGGAGAAGCTTAGAGGAGTCGGAAATGATGGAATTAAGTTGAACCTTGGCCAAAAAAGGGGGTGGGTGAGAAGGTGTTTTAATCTTCGTTTCTTACCATCCAAGTCTCTTCTAATGGGCGGTAAATTAAATTAATTTTCCCCAAGTTGAGTCAGTTTTGCTTGCAATGATAACTGGTAAGTGATCTTCCTTCCTTTACCTTTACCCCCAAATCTTTTCATGTTATTTTCCCCCTTGTCCTGTTGATGAGGGTGAGTGAGAGAGCAGCTGGGGGGGCACCTCGTAGCCAGCCAAGGTCAACCCACCACAACTTTCTTCCTGCCCATCGCGACCATTCACCCTTATTTCTACAACACTCAGCTTGGTGGCCCATGCCAGGTGTCCCAATTCCTCCATTACGTTACAGAATGCATAAAAACCATTGCACTTTCCTCTATCTAAATGCATTTGCTATCTATCAAAATAGCTGTTTACTGCTACATCCTTTTCAGGACCCTCACAAAAGTCTTGTTTTGCTGCATTCTCATGCATCTGATTTCAGCGTCTCTGTACACTTGTAAGCTGCTTCCACCCTTCTTTACTAATTTTCTAATGGTGCTTTGCATGTTTGGTCTTGATGCCTCATAGTCCTGCAGCTATTTGGGTGATTTCAGTCCCCCCCAAAAAAGCTGCCATCTGTACTTCAAGAAAATCAAACGTGCCAAGTCTCTCCTGGTAATACCATTCCCTTAAGACTATTTTCAAAACCATTTCATGATTCTCAATTATTTCTCTAGAGGAATCCCACAAAAGTTCACCTAAGCTGCAATGACTTAGACCATTTTTCACACCCTGGCATACCTGTTTCAGCAAGACTCTGGCTGTACGGTTTGTTCCAGCAGTAATAACAATAAATTGCCTCTTTTCTATTCCTCAAACACAAGTTTGTATTGCTGCCTCTCGCTGTCAGCATTGTTATCTAGATTTTCTCCTTCCAGATCTGTCTGTTCTTTTCATGAGCTCCCACTGACAAAGATCTCTTACAGGTGGCATATTTCAGATGGCTGTAACAGTCTCTAAAATCATCCTCACATTTCATCTCTCAAAACATTCCTAACTTATTGTGACTCTGATACTGGACACGTTTATTGATTTCCTTTTTTCGGATCTCTGTGGATTGGTCTTTCTTTCCTTCCACACAGAGGTTCTCCTGGCTTTTCCCTCTAATTTTCTGTAACAGCAGAACTATTCCTCTCCACAGCCTACAGTCCTTCAAGGAAAAACTGCTCCAGCCTGGGTCTGCCACAGACTGCAGTTACTGCCAGAGAACCTGCTCCTGCATGGGCTCCTCTCCACAGGCCGCAGCTCCTGCCAGGTCCTCATGCGCTGCAGCTTCCTTCAGGCCTCCAGCATAGGGCCCTCCATGGGATGCAGTGTGCATATCTGCTCTGGTGTGGTCCTCCATGGGTTGCAGAGGGACAACCTGCTTCCCCATGGTCTTCTCCGTGGGTTGCGGGGGAATCCCTGCTGTGCTGCCTGAGCCACCTCCTCCCCTTTCTTCTCTGACCTGGGTGTCTGCAGGACTGTTTCTCTCACATTTTTTCTTAATCCTCACTCACACCACCCTTTTGACAGAGGCACTGCCAGCGTCACTGATGGGCTCAGCTTTGGTCAGCAGTGGGTCCATTTCGGAGCCTGACTGAAACTGCCTCTGACACAGGGACAGCCCCTGATCTCTTCTCACAGAGGCCACCCCTGCAGCCCTCCCCACCCCCCTGCTACCAAAATCTTGCCACATAAACCCAATACAGCCATTATCTTCAGTTACGCCTCCGGTGCATGGATCTTCTCATCCAATAGCAACATTAGTCGCCACGTCACACATAAATAACTTCCACTGGAAATGACTCAAGAATGATAAACGCTCCACAGCTTGCACTATGTTTCTCTATCGCTTGCATATTTTGGCACTTCCTGCATTACTTTTCACATTTTCCTCCTAAGGGAAATGGATAACAAAAAACAAACCCTACCAGTTCCTTTACAAATTCCACGTAAACTCCCCTGTTTGCTACCCTATTCACTGACTACTACTTGCTTGCTGCTTAGCTTTTTAAAACGTATTGCATCAGTCATCTTTCTCTCTTAATTAGGTGCAGGGACCAGACGTGAATCTGCATAGTTCTAAGAGGTCTGTGAGGCCTTACTCATGAAACATCCCACAGGACAACACAAACTACCAATTGCTGTCAACCAGTGTCATCTCTTGGGAAAAAATATGCTCCACGTACCACTACCAAACACATGCAGCAGCAGCTCTTGAATTCCTACACAGAGGAATTTCTCTGTGCCATGCAGTCTTCACACAAGTGTTTATCCCTGACCAGGAGGAAGGAGAAAATGGAGGAACACTTTCTTTGCACATCTCGCGGCCTGTCAAAACAGTTGCTCTGACTGCCAGCACTCACTACCTTCATGACTGGCATATTCAGCTGGTGTCAGCAATACCCAAAGCCACCAAGCGCTTAAAAAAAAATAATTTAAGTGTGAATGAAAATGAGGTTCACGAAGACAAACGAAATTCTTGTATTTTGCCATAACGTTGAGGCCCGTGCAGGTAATCCATGGCGCTGGTGTGCAGACGCCTGCCACAGGGCTGAGCAAACAGCCATGCTGGGACTCCAGCTCTCGTTTGGTCCAGGACCCAGGGAAAATCTGGCAATAGGCTAAGAGAGCTCCCAAATATAAACTAAATACTTCTCTTAGCCGCAGTTTCAGGCTCTGAAGAGGCCTTGTATCTATCTTTATCCCAGGACAGTTTCTTATCCTAGCATCATATTCCTGGCCTCAAACTTCTTAGCACAGGCTGAGCCTCCATCTTCTGCCAGTCCCAGCCTTCTCAGTCTATCCTCAGTCCCACTTGCCTTATACACTCAACCCCACTTCCTTTTTTATTTGTTGTTTAGGCATTTCACCTCCTCTATCCCTCACGATCCCATCCCATATTCTCTTTATTTGTTCTTCTTTTCTTCCCCCTAGATCATCCTCTCTCTGTCCTCTAACTTCTTCGCTCCATGCACACACGGTTCCTAGGTTATCACTCCTCTCTAGTTCCCATCTATTTTCCGTAGCTGTTTATAAACTCATCGTTGAGTCGAGACTGCTCCTTCGTTCACAGTCTTCTAACCAGCTGTACCCACAGTTCAGCTTTATTAGCAGTTGAGAGAAAAATAGTCTGAGATTTCCACCAGATTTTGAAAGGTCAACTGAGGAAACAAGTGCAACTAAAGAACTGACAAACAGAACCAAATACAGGACATAATTTGGGTATATTTCCAAAGAAAACTTCTTACTCAAAAGCATAAGAGCACTATCTTTTTTCTAATCAAAGCTCACCAGAATTAAAAAAAAAAAAAAACAAAAAAACCAAAAAACCTAAACCAGAAAACATAAACTAAAACAGTTATGGTTTCAAAAAATGCTTAGTAACTTTAGTGAATTTCTAATAGTGGTAAGTATTTGACAATATTTTATCATAAGCAGTATAAGCAATCTTATCTTCTAATAAGACATAAATAGATGTCAGTAGTGATTATACAACATCCATGAGTTGTGTTAGTGCGTGAGTATTTCACCACGAAATTTATTAGAAGACAAGCAGTATGGAAAGTGCAACTTGTTTCTTTTCTGCATCCAAAGCACAGAAACAGCTAAGCTGCCTCAGAGAGTTAGTTACCTTCCTAATTAAAGTAGATAACGTCATTACCTGAAGAATACACCAGCACTAGTTAATATACTTTCAACGCGTATTTGAAAAGCGACATGCAAGTACCTTATTTTTAAAATATAATCTAACTTGTCTTTTTAAGGTCTTTCAGAAAAAAAAGGGGGGGGGGGTGTTGGTGTATCCATGGAAGGATATTTAATATTTGGTGTTTTCATCTTACCCCCAATTTACTTAGCAAGTGTTACTCCACCACGATTTAATTTGGACAAGAACACTGCATGGCTGCTCAAGCAGTAAATTTAAAGTGTAAATGGATTCTTGGCTGCCGATGGCCCAGTTTCTGCTTCTGTTTCCATAGAAACCCATGTAGGAGTGGCAAGAAGACATAACTTAAAATATGAACTTAAGGGTTTACTTCTCCCCTTTTCCTCCCTCTCATTCTAACTCCATCTTCAAGCAAATGGGATGTAGTTTAAATTTTTAGCCCCTTCTTTCTCATCCTATGATTTTACTCATGTAAGTATAGGAAGCAAAAATCCCACCAGACAGCAATTTGCTAAATTACAAATTCTGGGCTGCAAGAAGCGTGTACTTGAAGAGGAGGAAGAATGCCACATTCTCACGTACCTCACACACATGTGTTTGGTACCACATCACAACCTGTTCCTGCCCAGTGAAATTCTTACCTCCTATCTCTTACTGATGAATGGGCGTAAATACAGATGGTAGAAAAATCATCTTTAAAGTGAGATGTACAATGCTCAGACCTGCACAGAAGGAAACCATGAATCCTCTGGTCAGATACTACGTATAGCTAAATTAATCTGCTAGGCTAATAATAATTCTCTCATTTATTAACCATCACTCTCACAAAATCTTCAGCCTTAAGATTCAATTTACGAATATCTATGATGAGACCCAAGTGTGGTGTATTATAATAATATGTCCTGTAATAAAAAAAACACGAACATAAAAATTTAGTGAGTTTGGTCATTAGAAATGGCTGAGCTCTCCGAAGTGACTAAGCAATTCTTTAAAGGAGCGATAGGGACAAACGGGACCTTAGCTAAGATTCCATATTAAATAACAGACAAAGATCGTAAAGGATTCAGAGACAGGCACAGTTTCCTGATGTCACTGCTGGGCATACTTAATTGCAATGCAAGATCTGATCTAGTTAACGATGTCCCTGCTCACTGCAGGGGCGTTGGACTAGATGACCTTTAAAGGTCCCTTCCAACCCAACACATTCTGTGATTCTATGCTTCCAAGATCCAGTGCACATGCTCTTAGGCTACTTTGGGCAGTTTTTCAACAATTAATTTTTTCAGAGTTTTGCAGAAATGAGCCCTACATCAAAAAAACAAACAAACCAACCAACCCACCCTCCACTGCCCACACCAGAACAGGTCAGGCAGGGAGCCAGTGAAGTATGTGAAGGCTCCCGTCAGTCATCTTCCTCTGCAGGGTCCTTCCCTACGCAGCAAACACAAATAGTCATTTTCCCGGCCGTTAAATTGTAACACAGTAATCTACTAAAATACAAAATTCAGGAGGGTTTGCAAACTTTTCTTTCAGAAATGGTGGAAATAGTCCCGGTACATGAACCCCTCTTCGCTTTTTCTCTCTAGCAGATGTCAGGAGTCCGAGTGAGTTCTCTTCCTGAAAAAACATTTGCTAATAAAAATCTTATTGTTTCCTGCTTCAATTTACATATCAGGCTGTTAAAGCAATGCCCTATGGACTGCTGGTATTCTTTGGTGGGCAACAAGGACGGACTCTTTCTTCACCTAGCATCACAAATAAAGCAAGCAGCTACAAAGGGGACATAATTTCAGAAACTAATTAAACTTGCCTTCCAGAACACATATGCCCTATAATCATCAAGCCTCCTACCGCATGGTAAAAACAAATTGAAAAATAAATAAATAAAATTCTAGCAACCTTCTGAGCAAAGGGAAGTGTATGATGTGACGAGTTGCTGAGAATTTTTGGTAAGAAAAGCAGAAAAATGCCCAGAAGAAACCTAGAGAGGTCTTGCAATCTGCTCCCTGTTGCAATAGGATCAATTCTACATAAATGATATATGGTGGAGGTTTATCTCACTGATCTCTAGTAATGAAGATTCTACTATTTACACTAGCAGAATGCTCTAATCCCTTAAGTATCTTTCAATCAACAAATATTTTTCTTTATAAAATAAAAAATGTGAAAGCTTTTCAAAAAGTTGGCACTCTTCAGTATTTGCCTTTCTCAACAGATATTAGTATATTAAACTTCTATGTTAAGTCAGACTAGTCTGAGGGCCGGAACAGAGATAAAAAACATTCCTCAAGTCTGTTGGACTTCCTCCCCAGCCATTCTCCAAGAAGTCAGTCCCTGAAAGATTGGCTGCTCTATTCTGACTGGAAATGTAGGTGTTTCAGGCTTGTAGCCAAAGCGGCATGTGGCTTTGATCAGGGGAAACTCTAGATAATGCCATCAGCAGACTGTAACTTCCACCTTAAAAATACAATAACATGAGGTTAATGTTGTGGTCTCCTCTGGGCCTTCTTTACACGATCCACATTTTCCTTGAAGTCCAATGTCCGTACTAGACATGTGTCTCCAAATGAGGAATTATCACGCTTACTGCTCTAAACAGAGCGACTGATATACTTGCGTCCCTATTAGAAAAAAAAGACACACAAACCAATCTTAGTTGCATTTCCCAATATTGCATAGGTTTTTGTTGCAACAACATAATGTTTTTTGATTCACAGAATCATTATATCATGAACCAGGCTGTTTTGTAGAGAGCAGGATTTCTAACAACGTTTTGCCTGAGAATTCCAAGACACCTAGATCTTGTGCAGATGTCTAAGGGTAGAGATGTATTTATAGATTGCCTTTGGATATTTATTTTTATTTATACGTGCCTGTGGTACTTCACAATTAAAGTGAGACATCAAAACCTATTGGGCTATGAGGGCATAATTATCCATCAGAATATAAGGGAACCAATTAAGCAGCAAGCATCCTTCAGAAAAAAACCCTGATGTTTCCAGACAATTGAGCTTTTTCCATATTTGTGCAACACAAATTAGACAAACAACTCTTTGGCAAAATCTTTGAGATGCCACGGCACATAATGCAGCTCAAGCTGGCAAAAAACCCCCCCGGGTGTTCAAAATAGAAGTCACTTCCTAAAATATTTGCTAACCTCTAGGTGCTACTTATTTGTTTTGCTGGCGTTCAGTTGTAAGATAATGACTGTGACCAATATTTTTTCATATACAATTAGTCCTAAACAGAAGAGAATTGTAAAAGTACCTTCCAGTTGAATACGTGCTCGTCATAGTGAAGGCTTCACTGTACCTATCTACAAGCACAGCAATTTTTCTGGTGGCACTTTTAAGACTCAGAAAACTGAAAAAGATGATTGTTTGGTTCAGAAATAACAAAACATTTGCCTGCACTCCTCTGCGTGATTAAGGGAGAAATGTTCTCTGAATTAAAAAAATCCCTCCCAGTTCTGGGATCTACATCCGAACCATTTGAAATCTCACCAATCAGCTATTTGAAAATCCAGCCAAAGTTCAAATAAGAAGTAGAAAATGAAATATATTTGAAGAAAATACAGTAGTAGGATATCATACGTCTGGCCTACACATTTATTAAAGTGTTCCACTAGTTTACAAACTGGCTATTACATGAAACTATGTTGAAAACATAAAATTGATAACTAAAAGTACAGCTGTAAAATCTCTGAGGAAAAGGTAATATAAGATCTACATAGTTGCTCTCCAAATCCCGCAAACTTGTTTGTGTTTAACACTATACCAAGTATTTAACAAAACCTACTAAGAGTTTAGAATATTTTTTTGCTGTTTTCTACGTAAGTGTGCAAACAGCTTCTCTCTGCCCAAAACTTATTTTTTTTTACTAAAAATATATCAGTGGATAGAATAAAATGACAATTATAATTTCCATGCTATTATACAAAGGTTATGACTCATTCATTAAAATTTCTAAATTAGCAAGCCTTCTGCTAGCTAAAATGGAAGATGTTAATACAGCCAAATACTCAATACTTTGCCTTATGTATTACTAAAAAACCTTTGTGTAGAACGATGCATAAATATTTCCTACAAAGCAAATACCCTTTGTAAAAAGTAGCATGATCTGAAACACACTCTAATGAGTGAGATCACATCTGAAGTGCACCCAAAGCGCCCTTGATTATGTCACCTAAGCAGAAAAGCAGCAGCATACCTGCTGGGTTTCGATTCAGTGGAAATCATGGGGTTTGCCATCCACTGGGACCGGCAATTTAGCTTTTATAGTGAAAACCCTGTTTTCCTTTCATCTTAAATCTTGAAGTCAGTCATCTCTACTGCCACTTTTCCTTCTAAAAATATACCAAGAAGTACCAGATGACCAATAAATCAATGGAGAACTTTACACGTTCTTAGAGTTCAGTAATTCAGACATAAGCCATTTCCTTATTTTAAACAGGTCTATGAACATTGTCCAGACGTGAGCGGTGTTTGAGATAATTCTTTTATTCATTTATGTATACCCTCGATGGTATGAAAATACAGACTGCCTCATATGACATCTTCGGATTTCCCATTTGATTCTTACACTTTTAAGCTTTTCCTTCCCTCCTCCTTTCCACACAAAAGCAACACAAGTTCAGAGAAGGCTCTATTACTTCTTTTGCAGAGGTAGAAAAATGAGCCTCTATTAAAACCTACTGGAACAGCAACACAAAGCAGACTTGAATCTACAACTTATTTACTGTTGAGCTATACTTTCCCTAAAACTTCTTTCGTTATTCTCTGATTTTCAGTTTAATTTTGCGTGTATTATATTAACGGGTTTATAGCACCAGTGCTGTGTCAGCAGAGTCCTCACAGCAGAGAGAGAGTAAATGCTGACGAGAGGAGCTTTTCTGCTGGCATCAGAGCACCGTCTCTTTGAGCAAAGAGAATAAAGTAGGCAAGCAAAGGAAAGCTCTTTCCCGTCAGCAAAGATGCATCAACGCCGCTGATTTTACCACCGTATCAATGTCAACCAAGGGGCAGAATTTTTCCCATCAGGCTGATGTGACCACATCACGGGAACGCTGTAGTACGGATGAGAATATTACTGAACTTATTTTGTGACAAACGCCTTTCACACCATAACGGGGACAGCTTCCCCACTGGCATCAGGAGATTTCCGTTCAAATTTCATGCTCAACCAAGTATTAGTGCCAGCGTTTCTACGCTCACTAACAAACAAGGCTTTGACCTCAAGCTAATGAAACAGCAAAGATTTTACAAATGTCTTGGATGCATGGAAGCAGAATCTGGGATTCTAACATGACCTCAACTACTTGTGAATGCTATTTTTTTCCCAAAACACATTGTTTGTTTTTTTTTAAAAACTACTATAGTAGTCACTGTAGTAAAGCAAAAAATGCAATCCAATACAGCCTTTTCCACTGCCATCCAGAAATGGCCCAATCCATTAATAGAAGTGTATTCCATCCGTTTTTTCTATCTCTCCACTTCCCATAAAATGTCAAATCTAGCACAATATAATTGCAAGAAAAGTAAAATAATATCAAAGTCCTCATGAACAGCTCAAGAAAAAAGGTTAAAATAGACCAATATCAAATGTCATCCATGGGACTTAAGTCAACGTCTGTAAAGTATTTTCCCACAAAAAAATAAGTCTAGAAATATATTTTACTTTTTTTTTTTTTCACTTTTACGTCAGGGTACTAATGGATTTGGACTCATGGATTCAGTTCCAGAGAAAAAACTTTTCTATTCCTATGAAATGATTTAAGACAGCCTGCCTGGTAAAAGGAGAAAGAGAACTCTCAACTTCAAAATCAAGGCTACAACAGTATAGAGACATCAGATGAAATTAGGCAGCTCAGCAGTAACTACTGACACACTAACGGTCAGGTTCCAAGAAATGCTTATTAGAAATAAACGTTGTAGGGTCGACTTCAGCTTTGAGAAATTGGAAGTCGACCCATGAAGGAATGTTTGCTTGTTTTTCCTAGATTAGGAACCTGCATCAGAGATGCTCTGTACCTCTGTTGGCTCCATGCCTACCTGTTTTCTGCCAAAAAAGCCACTACAGACTCCACCTTCAGCCCTGTAGCTATCCTCCAAAGAAAGAGAAAGCCTGATTTCTTTCACATAGTGGTAAAAGAAACTTGTCACAGATGCCTACCCTTTTTGCAGAATCCAATATCTCACTGCAGGACGCAGACACATGTTGTTTTCTTCATATACTTGGCAAAATGTTAGCAAAGACAAGACCCCTGGATGCAGACCACACCTGCCTTAGGGGACATTTAAACCAAACAAAACAAATCCAACAGTAGAACTCAAACCTGCCTCTGCCTTCTAAAAGTAAAGGCTGCCAAATTCGGATTCGAATACAGAATTTTCTCTTTTCTTTCACTGCAGAAAAATATGAGACTTAAAAGCTTTAATGAAACGAAGTTCCACAACTTTAATATAGCAATTAAATGAACAATGCCCCAAACTCCAACCAGAGACCAATATCGTGACATTCCCTATTGCTGCTATGTAAAGTGATGCATGAAACTTAAAGATGCCAATTGGGTAGCACCTTTATACCAAAAATTATCCTAAATTACATTTTCAATGCATTACATTATGTTTATAATACCTAGACATTCAGAGACATACATACCATGAATATTTTTCAGTCTTTCCTGAGCAGTACTGCTCTTGCTTAAATTTTTCTTTCCTTAAAAAGTAAAGGCTGGTCTCCCCACCTATTAAATGAGATGTTTCTAAGCCAAGAGTAAAATAAAACTTCCCCAACCCCAAATCATTTTATAGCCTCTACAGTACATCCTAGGTCTGCATTGGATATATTATAAGAAATATAAATCAAAGGTATCTTAACAGACTGTCTAAAGTTAGAATGTAAAACAGGTATCAAGATGATCACCTAGCCGGGCAGGTGAGGTAAGAGCAGATGCTGCCTGGGTTAGTTTTTCATGTTCAAGATAGAGGCTTTTGTATTTACTAGCCTAAATTAAGGCCTTTCCACATTCCATTTGGAAAACAAGTTTTTTATGAGGAACGACAAAATAAAATTCTAATACCTTCACATCCAAAATACCTCAGGCACCAGCGGAATGTAAAACCTTCCTGGCAAATAACACATCGCAAATAAAATTTCAGGACAATCTCTTTTTTGGAATTTGTTATTCAATTACGTATAATTATAGAAAGGTTTAGCTTTTTAGAAAAGTGTTTTTGCTCTAGTAGCTCTTAGTAGGAAGCACAATACTTCGAAAATTAGTGCTAAAATGTAGTGGGCCATTTCAACTTTCTACCACCAATGAAGTTCTATTTCTCTACTGTTGGCCTGCACTAGCTTAGACCGGGAATGTAATCACACCAAGAGGACAACTTCAGAGAATCTACCTGGAGGTTTAAGAAGTGTCTGAGAAAGAATAAAGATCAGTGGCCGATCTGTTCGTCAAAAACAAGAGAGCAGGACTGTTAGGAAATGAGTCCCATCATCCATCCTCCGTAATTCGAGCAAGCTTCAGGTCAGATATAGCAGTAATAAAGCTGACTAGCTTTAAAGACAGCTTTCCCTTTCAGCATGTTTGACAAAGATACATGGCAAACAGAAGCTGTCCCCCATAGATGTCCACATCCATTATCTGTACTGCATACCTGACTTAAAATGAAAACTGCACTTTTGAAACACGATGGCCGAAGTTTCACTTCTCAGCTTGAGAAGCCATTTTTCCAATGTACCCAGTCCGTAACGTGGACAGGACATGGGTGTAATACACCAATATACTATCATATTTATGATTATGCAATTATTTTTATCACCTTTAGAGAAACCACTAGTTTTTTTTAATTACTGTTAACTTCAGCTTTGGGTTAGGTATTTGTATACTAAGATATTATTATTTTCTTCATTCATACTCAGTTATTTAATAAAGGTACACTGCTGCTGCATGGACATTTATTTAGAGAGTATTTAGAAAATACTAGAGGTAGGAGGTAAAGGAAGAAAAATCTCTGTTGCTATAGCTAAAATATGTGCAGTCTATAACCACCTCCAGTACGTATCTTCCTACTCCTCCAAACTGGTAATATTCTAAGTGTCTTCCCACTTTGTTGAGCTGTACATTCAAATCTCCAGCAAAATTTAATAGGCAGGTACATAGAGTTGGTTCTTTTCATCCCTGGCTAGTTACTATCAACGAATTTAGTCGTTATCTATACCTCCTCACATTTAATACATTTAAATCTCTAAATTGCTGTTAAGATTTGCTAAAGAATCCAATCAATTTAACTTGCTAAACATATGCAATTCTTCAATGGACATATGGTTAGTTTAGAAATGCAGCTGAGGCCATACTTTTAAACATCATGGTCTCCATAAAGTACTGAAAAAACCAAAGCATTCAATGATGTTTCTATTTAGAATAGTCCCAGTCACAGGTAAAACTAGAGAGCAGAAAAACATAATAATCACCTTTATAACTGTAAAATAGTAACATGAGCACAAATTAGCATCAATATCAGAATGTTTAAAAGCCATTTACATCCTGTAAATGTTAATGGAAGTAAACTGAGAAGACAGTTAAACAGACTCAGATTTTTAGTCCTCAAACATTATTAGATTCCACCAGCTGTCTCAAAAAACACGTACATTCTCTCTTGATAACTTGACATCCTGAAGATAGGGATGCTGTCATACCGTAATCAAAAAGCAAAACCACCTTCCTACAATGCTAGAAGAATATAAACCCTGCAACTACCGTTGTCTATAAAATGTGTTGCTTTGTCTGATATATATGTATGCATATATGTACATATGAGCATCTATATAACTATACGTGTACACAGAAATCAATCAGTCGGTCTGTCTGTCTATCTATAAAGCCATCCACATTTTATAAAACATCTGGGCAGGAAAGCACCGAAGAAATGCATTTAAAAGCTTGGTACACTACAATGACGGGGAAAAAATTCAATGTTCTTCCCACCAGGTAGTGAATTAGATGCAAGAATTACAATACCATTCTAATGTTAAAAATAGAATTCAGAAGACTTTCCCTTCTCCTGCCAAACAAGCCAGTGAAAATAAATGAGCTACCCCCAATCACAGCATGTGACACACAAGATTTAACATTATATGATTATTTTCTGGTGCAAAGAAACCTAAAAAACATACAATTTTTTTCTGGAAATAGAAACTCTTTTGTCACCCGGGTTTTAAATATGACACATTTTGAAGGGCTGTTATTCCTTAAATAACGACAACCTGAAATAATGTCAAAATCAGGGGCTAACAGCTATGAAAATCACAAGTTAAAACTGCTTTTACATTTGTAATTTTCTAAGGGTGACACCTTTCATTTCTACTTCTTTCAATTCCTCAGTAGGTTAGCATAAGGTCAATGTCAATACCCAGTAAAAGAACTTGATTCACACTAAATGTGGGAAGTTATTCTTTACGTTATGTGCATGTGGATAGAGAAAATCACATTAAATCCCAAAGTTGAATAATGTGTTTTTAGGACAGAATAAGTCATTTGATAGAAGTCAAGATCTTTAGAAATAAATCTCGTTCAAGGCATAGATGACAGTAATATTTATAGAAACAAGTTACAAATGAGATTTTCTTAACCATCTACTTAATTACATTCTTAATGTTTGTATGCAGTAAAGGGTTGCCTTTGTATTCTTTTAAGGACTTTATTTTTATATGCTTATGCCCTGTAGATTCATAATCATAAAGATGTTACAGTCAGCGTTGGTAAATTAGGAGAACAAGAAGCACAGGAAGGAATAAAGTGTTAGTTTTTTACATTTTTGTATGGAATAGCCATTGCGGCCACATAAAATGCTGAAATCCTCTGTTTAGGTTTGAGTCAATGTCATACTGATGGATTCTGCGTTTTGGAAAACTATCGCCTTCCCTCTGAAATTAACCTAAAAAGCTTAATTTAACAAAACCAGATCTAACCAGCTGTCACGTTACATAAAGTAATAGAATAAGTAAAAACATCTGCAAAAACAAAGTGAGCCAATTTGGGGTTAGAAAAATTAAAATGTGTGAAAACCTGAAGGTAAGTCAACAACTCTCTGTAGACTGCGGTCTACCCATTTAAGCTAAAAATGACTTGGCACGATTTACAGGAATCACATACGGAGCCAAACCCCGAGTCCATCTCGCCCAGCCTTCTCTTTCGACTAGTGTCCAGTCACTCACTCACGCCGTATCTTACGTAGAAGAATCCAAGAATCAGCACAAGTACACAGGTCTTCTCCTTGTGTGCTCTCCCAGAACTCCGAGTCTGGAGTGGCTTAGTGATCCAGAAGTTGCATTTAAACAAGGTCTTAAGACTCACCAGTGGACCTGTCCCCTTTCATTTCTTTCAAGTCTGTTTGTAATTCTGGCCTCTACAGTGATCTGAGGCCTTCTATGATGTGGATACGTGGATTTAAAAAACAGCATCAACAAAACTGTAGCCTGCAGAGTATTAGCCTTGATAACCATATTGTTTCCAGATTCCAGAGCCAACATATCTCCTCAGTGCTGCCCTGACGCCCATTCACTTAAACCTGTGCTCCTGCTAACAAGGGGAGTGCTCCCTGTACAATGATGAGCCCCATGACTTTTTTTTTTTGCATCCTTGGACAAAGAATGTCCAGAAAAAAAGAAACAAAATCTCTCAATTCCAAATCTTTTACTTAAGCCATTTAAGAACACCCATGATTGAAGTTCAACAAGGATCAAACCCTTTGCAATATCAAAAACAGAAAGAGAATTGAGGGCTAGTTTGAGAACCTGAACTGAACCTGAAGAGTTTACTTTCCTCAGTTGTTATGAGTAAGATCAACATCCGATGGATGCACGAGACTTCATGTAAATGCAAATGTCAGCATGAGCTGACATTTCAGCTCCTTATTCTTTAAGTGGTCTCAAGCCATATACAGCCAGAGAGAGTAAAAATTCTTTTGCCAAGCAAGAGCAAAAAGAGTAGCAAAAAGGCAACTAAGCAACTGTATCCTAATTTCTCCCTTTTCTCTTCTTTTGGAGGACACTGATGCAGGGTTGGTGTCCTTCCAAAGACTCACATGATTAAAAACATTACAGCTTCAGCAATTTTGTTGCATGTTGCAATATAAGCATAAAAGTCACTTTGGAATGCCATCTTGCTCCTGTGTAAAAGCATTACCTTCTGAAAAGAGAAAAAAAAGCAAACTAGAGAAGAGCAACATCCTTGGGAAAGTCTGAAAACTATCGTGGATTATAAAGCGTTATTCGACAGCTATGATTTAAAATATATCAATTAAAAAAAGACAAAATATTGAGTTTAGAGAGAATTCTTCCAATTAATGAGCAGCACTCTGCATTTGTATTCTAAGGAAACAGAAAGGTTTGTGGTTTGCGGGTTTTTAAGTATGAAAAAACATAACCCTAGTGTTTAAATTTTTATAACATTCCTGGGCCAGGTGTGAATTACCTATGCTTCAGGACGACAGAAACACTTGTGCCTACTGAGGCCACCAACACTGTCTTGAAATCTCACGACACCTTCCCATTAGTGCCAAGGACTGCCTAAGCACTGTCCTTCAGCTGGAATGGTTAGCCAGTACTTAGGGCCTTCGAAGGATATTTATGTTAAGATATCAGATATTCGTCAGCTATGCTTTTTGGAACAATTATTTGCTATGATCTTGCTTATTTACAAAAATAATTACTTAAGCTGTATTTCCTGGGAACACAGCAGAAACAAACAGCAGGTAGTTCCCTTACTCAGAAATCCCCGACTGCGCCACAATTCTGCAAAAGGATATTGTCATCTACATAAGCAGAGAAAAGCCTAAGCAGGACCCAACAATAGCTGTCTGAAGATATTCTGGCCCCACTGACCTCCTGCCTCTCCCTCTTGCCGCCTTCGTTGCCTGTCGCAGTCTGCCAGCCCAACGCTGTTTCAGAGCTGAGCTACGAGCCTTCTGGGGGAAAAAAAATATACTCATATGTATTTATTAGTCCATATTTATTTTTTCTTTTAAGCCGTACTGGATCAGTGCCTTGCTGAGCTGCAGGGTGGGACCACCTCAAATTTCCATCAAACAAGAGCTGTGTTCCCACACTGCACCTTTGTTGTTAGACAGTGATACCACGATTGCCTGGAGACATCTTTATTGAGTAAAGACACCAAACTGCTTCCTCCACTGAGCCTGAAAGAAGGAAATTGGCACGCCTCTGAAGTTTCTTTTGGAGTTCTCTTACAGACCCTGGTCCATACTGGCAGGAATTACTGTCTTTCAAAAATAATTCCAGGAAAAAACTGATTAGATTTGGCAGGGGAATTACATTCCAGGGTTAAACACTTTGGCAACACATTTAAATAGATAACCATCAATTCAGCAGATTTAATGACCAAAAAGAACTGTCTTGTTGAACGATGACAGAGAGAAGTACAGAGAGAATTTTTGCATTATTGCATTTCAAGTCTTATCAGTAAGCTCATCTGGAAAACAGCCAGCGCAGCTGGGTTGTCACTACAGTTAGGCAAAAATTACAACAAAAAATCAAGAATCACCAAAAACTAATTACATCTGAAATTAGCCCTGTCCTGTGAAGGACAGTAAACACTGGACAATCTACTGGCAAACATCACTGAGCAAGGCAAAAAGAGCTCAGGCATGGGGGCTGGGGAACAGCCACAGGGGAAACGCTCCAACCCCCCTATACCCCTCCAAGGGCAAGAACAGGGACCCCAGATCTCTCCTGAGACTTGGATTTCTGGTGTGAGAATCACAGAATCATAGAATGGTTTGGGTTGGTTCCTCAAAGCCCCATCCAGCCTGGCCTTGAACACCTCCAGAGATGGGGCAGCCACAGCTTCTCTGGGCAACCTGGGCCAGGGGCTCACCAACCTCACAGTGAAAAATTTCTTCCTGAGATCTAATCTAATCTAAATCTACCGTCTTCCAGGTTGAAGCCATTACCCCATTCCCTGTCACTACATACCCTTGTAAAAAGTCCCTCTCCAGCTTTCTTGGAGGTGCCCTTCAGATACTGGAAGAGGCTTCTAAGATCTCCCTGGAGCCTTCTCTTCTCCAGGCTGAACACCCCCGACGCTCTCGACTCATCTTCATAGCAGAGGTGCTCTGACCCTCTGATCATGAGAAGGACCTGACAGACACATCACTGCACTGTTTACCCTTCTTCCCCTCCTTGCTTTATCAGAGCAAAGTAGTAGCTCCATTTATGAACAAGAAACGATGGCCTGTCATGCTTCACAATTTCTAGCCAATATCCGGAAACAGGTTAGGTACTGCAGTGTTAAGCCTCACTGAACATTTTTAGGTTTTTCCTCTTAGCACTCCTAGGAAAAACCACCACATAAGTATTTTAACACTCAGGGAAAATTACACACCTCAAAATGACATCCATGCTCCAGCACACTGAAGGAGGAGTTACCCTGGATAACTCGAAAGGTTCCAGAGAAAACGTGTCTAACGCCCCGCACTTCCCCAAGCAGAGGTACTTCCACTTATGGGGGGTTCGGCTTGAGCACTGTGGATGTGTGAGCATTAGCTCTTGGCATAGAAACAAACTAGAGTATTCTTCAAGAAAAGCAAGATTTTCACTTTAATCTAATTCAGAATATGACTCGAGTCACATTCTGAAGAGAGGCCCTTCTGCTCCCTGCCTCCGTCTCAGTCAGTCTCAACACAAAACGCATCAAACCAGAGCAGGCGTGGGATCACAGGCAACCTTACAACCAAATAAAAAACCTACTGGGTAAGACAGTGGTCTGTTTTGGAAAGAAAATATAATGGCATGCTTCTGCACTCTAGGTTCTCATAGAAAATCTAATTCCTGAGGGAGCCCAAGCAGAATACTGGTTTGTTGACCCAGATCAGGGTCAGGAATGGGTTCTGTCCCTGACTTCTCAGGCTGCAAAGCTTGGCCACCATATACCTTCCCAGAAGTATGTGACTGTTTGGAGGTGGCATGTGGTACCTGGGAAACTCCAAATATCCACAGATTAGGTGGGAGCTGAATGGGGTTTGAAGCACGTAATGGTGAACGCAAACAACTAATGTGAACATCAGGTATGATTTATACACCCACGTTATTTATATATAGCCATCGCCCCTGACACCAAAGGCTGGGGTTCTACTATTCAACCTTGGTTTACATTCAACCGTCGGTGTCTGCACCGGCCATCGCACAGCAGGACCACGATCACGGTCACTGAGGACACGTGGCTGCGGTCACGCCTGCCTGAACATCGTGCCAGCTGATCCAGTACACACACTGCCAGTACCGTCAAGGTAATCAAGAAACCTTCTAAAAAATTTGAGCCACAGGATCAACTTTGTGCTGGATCAATGCTTTGTGTCACCTGGATGGAGCAGGTTCAATTTGTCCTGGGAACTCGGAAAGTAGATTATTTGCCCACCTTGCTGGCATTAAGAAGGAAAGGAAACTGTAAAATCAAAACCTGAGATCCACTGGTAGAAGAGTTTTAATGTGCCTTTTAAAAGGGCACATCTGCTCTATAAAAAAAGCTTAACACAGGAGTTACAGGCTAAACCAAACAGAGGTAAGCTATACAAAATACTTTTTTGCTATTACAAAAAATCATTAAGTATAACAAGGAGGCTGGGACTTGCACTGTGTTTTTAAACAGGGAAATTTAACCCAGTGCAATCAGAAACTGAAAATTACAGGTGTGTAAAACTCCGCAATATATTTATTAGGAAAAAAACCCCAAGTCATGGAGAATTTGAAATAATTGCAGTCCATGGCAGCTGTATGTATTGATCACAGATTAAAAATAAACTCTTACACTATTCCAAACAATTACCTTTTACCTAAGAGGCAGAAGTTCATTGCTTGAGAATTCTAGCTGCTTCACCTGATCTTCCCCAAATCCATCTCTCTTTAAAGGTTTTTTTTGTCATGCTTTTTCAAATCTAACAATAATTATTTGATACCTATGAGGAAAAAAATCAGTCGAATCAGATTTTTGTTTAACTCAGCTATTCTTCTTCATCTCTCTAATACCTATACATAATGTGATAATCACATGGAGTCCTTTTGACTAAAATAGTCAGTAATATGATATAACTAAAGTGATTATTAGCATTACCGATCAGGAGAATGAAATTAAACTTCTGGATATTTAAAAATACAGCCATTTGATCAGATTAGCAGAACCAAAAGAAAGTCAAAGCTCATCCAAATAATATTTATCTGAGTTTACTTCATACCACTGTGATGAATGTTGACTGAATGAGCAAGAGAAGCAGAGGCAGAGGAGCATGGACAAGGTTTAGGAATAAAGCCTGTACCAATCCGCTCCTGGACTGCATTCAGTTTGAGGGAAGAAAACAAAAATAAAACTGCATATGAGCATAGAAAAAGCAAATCTCATATATCAGGCATAATACAAACACAAACTTTGCACAGAATTGGGTACACAATAATACCAAACAACTGGTTTGCACCAGGAGACATTTAAATTATGGAATAAGTGTCTTATAAAACACGGCATCTTCAATCTCTTAACAGTCAATATGACCAAGCATTGTGTTTATGAGGGACTTCTAGAAAAGTTGGGGTGGCCAGGTCTTGGGCACCCTCACCAAGTCACAGCTGAAGGTATTTGTGGGGGGGGGAGTGGTGGTGGGGAGGTGGAAGGGAGAAGACAAACAACGTTGTTCCTGCCACACTTATGTAATGCCAAGCTGAAACAGGAAGCGAAAGGTGCAACATTCCCAGAGATGTTACGGGAGTGGGAGGTAAATTTTCTTAAAACTAAGATGCTAGATACTAAGTAACACACTGCACACATAAAAAAAGGATTAAAAGCCAGTTGTTCATTACGTACAAACTTATTTTAGAGCTCATAAGGACTTATGTGTAAGTCTTATACATATAAGAGCTTATAAAGGACTTCAATTTGATTTCTTTAGCTGCGTTTGCCTATCGCCATTTTTCATATGCCTTAGAGTAGTTTGTCTTTCACGTCAGGCTACAATTACATTTTGGTCGAAGGTACCACACTCAGTACACTCTAATCCTCTTCTAAATTCTTTGATGGCTATAGGCCTCCTGTGACCTTACTTTTAGCAGTTTCCACTTCAATCGCTGTTCACTGAGAGATTAAAAATATCTAGACGTATTTTGATCAAGTAAAACTTCTAAAACATATAAACAACATTAAACTTTTACGAGCTTCACGAGGATACTGGTTATATAGTAAGTTTGCTCATTTTTATACATGCCTTTTTTATCCAGACAAAGCCGTATTTCTCAAAAAACATTACTTTAAATGCCTCCACTGAGAAATAATATCTTCATAGTTAACACGACCTCAATAATAACCGTTCTCTCTGCATTTCACATTTTTAACTAATTGCAAAACTGGTACTCTTCCAATAAGAGACGTCGATCTATTATGGTCTTTATAAAACACATCAGGAAAATTCAGATTATAGCAGAAAGCTGAACTTGGCATTAAACTAGATCTGCTTTGTGAAAAAATACATGAAAATAATTACAGGTGTCTGGTGCCATCAGATAAGCCAACTTTTTAAGTAACTGGTTTGGGAGGTTTCTTTTGAAGGGTAAAATTTAATTTCATAAATGAGAAAAGGAGGAGACATTCGAGAAACACCTTGAAAGCAAAAATCCTATCTCTGAAGAGCAGAGAAATTTATGTTAATAAATAGAAAATCAGTTGATGGAACAGTAAAACAATCAGAATTTGACTACATCAAATAACACTCAAATAAGATGTCAGTATGGAAAAATTAATGTTTTCTATGAAATTGAATTCTCAGCATTCTAGCGAATGCCAAGAACCTACACTTGCATATTAATTGAGGGAATATAATAAATGCTTTCAATATAGGAGATAATTAAAACTATTCAAAACACATACGGAGAGAATGAAGGACAAACCCAGGATCACTGGAAAGGTTTAAGAGTGGGATTACAGCTGGGTTTTCTTTTTTTTTTTGTTCTTCCCTATGGATCTCCCAGAAAGGAGAACACAAACCCTGCAGTCAGCTTCAGCGCTCCTCAGGTCCACGAGTGACACAGAGGTGGTGTTTCCACTCCCTCCCCTTCAGTTTCAGAGGTCTAGTCCAAAATGCAAAGCCATTTTCACTTCTAGGACATTTCATTTATTTGTTGACACATTTATTAAAAGTCCCAACGCGGGGGTGGAGCGGGAGGCGGAGAAGAAGGAAAGGAGTGGGCCAGGGCGATATGGATTGCCAACCTTTTTTCCATTTCTCCCTGCAGGAAGCAGAAGGAGAAGAACAAGCTCGAACTGCGTTGCTGCTGCCTGCGGTGCCAGCCCCCAGCCCGGCGTGTCCCACCAAGCTCTCCCCATCCCTCAGCAACTGCATGGAAAGGTTTGGGGCACCTTGGGGCTCAGGCTTTCTCCGGAGCTGGCAGCTTTGTCTCTCCTGCTGCTACCTTGAGCTAATGAAAACGAACCACCTCTTTTGCCCTGAAAACACAGAATAATATTCTAGGTGAAGAAAAGGAGAAAACCAGCAGCTTAATCTATATTCACAGAAAGAGAACATATATATCTCTCTCATTTTCTCAGGATGGAGATCTAATCATGGAATGGGTGGGATGCAGCTCTAATCTCTTTGTCAAGAAGAAAGTAACATATATATAAATACACACCTATATATATCTCTCCAGCTACCAATCTATCTTTCAAAAGTTAATATAGGGTAACAACATCCTGAAGTCCTATTGGTAGAAAGGCGTTACCCATATTATCAAGTTCACATAAACATTTCCAACTCAAAAACACCTTTCCAAGGACTGCAACCAAAGTGCAGCCTGCACAAGATACCTGACTTGCAACTGGTTCTGTTCAGCTACGTCACGGGTGTTGTAAAGGGGAAAAAATAACTTAGACAGTACCATCCTGAGAACATGGATAGCTGTAACGTACTGAGGGTGCACCAAATGCTCACTGCACCATTTATGTTACCGATAAAAATGAACCACACGCAAATAATATTAGAAGAAATGCTAACTGTGTTCGGCAATAAAATCTATGGATATCGCAAACCAGAAAGAGTTGGTGAGAAAGCCTACTCCGAGCAGGCTCAGATGATCCCACAGCTTCCACAGCACTGACAGAACAAGGGGTAATAGTTTCAAAATAGAAGAGGGCAGATTTAGATTAGATATCAGGAAGAAATTTTTCACTTGATTCCACTTGGGTGGTGAGCCCTGGGCCCAGGTTGCCCAGAGAAGCTGCGTTCAAGGCCAGGCTGGACGGGGCTTGGAGCAACCTGGGCTGGTGGGAGGTGTTCCTGCCCAGGGCAGGGGGTGGCACTGGATGATCTTTAAGGTCCCTTCCAACCCAAACCATTCTGTGATTCTATGATCCCATCCTGTGTGCAGTCATTTCCTATCCCTGCACGGAAGTTTCTGCTCCAGCTGAAGCAGAACATCATGAACACAATGTGCACCTTCACAGCTCCTTCACTTGCCACCCAGCCTATCCTGCAGCGCCCACACCGAATCCCAAACTCCTCACACTCTCGAGGACTGCAGCGTCAGACCACTGCCCTTACGTCCATTACTGTTTAAGAAGCATAAATCCATTGTCTAAATTTCAAGTTAAGATACCACTTAATTCTTACTGAACAATAATAATAATAATTATGGGCTGAAAAGAGACTAATCACAGAAGCTAGTACTCATGAAGGACTGTCAGCACACTGATGTGTTTCTGCAGCATAATATGCCACATTCTCTTACCTAGAAGCTTTTAAATAATTACAGCTGGAGAAGGCATTTAATTTGTGATATAAAAATGTTTCAGCGGGTTTTTTGGCTTCAGCTGTTGAGATCAGTAAAGACCTCTGGATTGAACAGCATTAACTAATGACAGAACCATACGGAACGTATCTATAAAATGAGCGTATAGTTATCTGCTATTAATATATGGTCATTAACAGAACTCATCCACCGTAGTCTTTTTACAATGCTGGAAGAAGAGAGAATAGAGAATAACTTGGGAAAAGCAAAGCAAAGCTTACAGTATATTTCCCAGCATCACCCACTAGCCTGCCAAACTAGGCTGGAGAACGGAAACAGCCAGCAAACTACCAAACAAAAAGCAGATCTAGCCTGACGTTTTCTTAACCTACTGCACAAGAGAACCGAAAAGAAACTGAAGTGCTGGTTCCTGTAGCTCAGAACCAGCTACACTGGTAGGGAGCAGAAGGTAGAGAGGTTTCTGATCCCATTTCAGCATTCAGGACCAGTCCATACAAGCAGGAGTATGCAAGCATTACTGCCAGGACAGTTTTGGCACTAAAAATCAGTGCTGATAACAAAATTGTACTGCTGAAACAACCTTGTGTTTGCTCCCATTCTGGGAATAGTTCTTTCATGTCCTTTTCCCTCTTTCCATCTCTTCATCCCCCTAAGTAAAGGGTGAAGCTTTTAATCTTCTGAAACCCCAGCAGTGTTTTGTCTCAAAACACTTTTTGCAAAATTATAAGCCCTCAAATCAACAATCACATGAATGATTATACAAATTATACCAGAACAAGCAAAAATCATCTTTAGCTACTAGCTTTTGTAGCACATTATTTCATAGACTACAATTCCCTTCCATAAAGGATTCAAAATGTTACGCTGGAATTAAACTCCAGTAAAGGCGGAGTGCTGCACTCCTGCATCTTATACAATGGTTTGAGTGGTCCTAAATGAAACATAACACAACAAATAACAAAATGATGAGTTTTATCAGAATCATGTACATTATTATCTTTTAAAAGAAGTTTCACGCATACATTGCTAGTTTTGCATTTAGATAATGCAGCTGAGGAGAAATTATACCAAACATATAGATTTTCTTTCTATGATGTATATTAATTGTAGTTAATTAGATTAAATCTGCACGGATAGCTATTCTGAGCTGGGCCTGCAAAGGCATGGTTTTGGTTTTGAGAGCTTGTTTAGATTCAGCTAGCTGCAAAAATAACGTTTTGACAAGCGCTACCGGTACAGATGAGAGAGCTGAATTGATTAATACGTTCGAGTTATTTCGGCAAAAAGCCTGACGTGGGCAACTGATGACCCAATCCGATTTTCCACCTGCAGGAATAGCTGCCTCTTGCTGCAAAGGGCCATCTGGAAGGCAGTTGGAGCCTGTCTTTTTCCAGCAGGAGGCATGACCCAAGGGTCGGGTGGTCGGGGGCGCATGGCGGCAGAGCTGCCCGGGGTTTCTCCAGCCCGGTTGTACCGCCCGGGCGGTCGCACAGTTGCTTGGAGACAGTTGCTGCGTTACAACTCAACTAGCACTGGGAAATAGCACTACAGGCACAGATTTGTTACACTCTGTCAAGATGAGACCTCGTACTTACTGACTGCTCAGGGCTTGCTTTCCTCTCTCTTGCAGATGAAGAGAGTGAGGTATTTAGGAAGGAATGATTTAGAAAGTTTTCTGGCCTGACTGATACATTTTTTTTGATCCATATTTAACAGGGAAGTAACATGTTTTCACACACCTCTTGAAACTGCACTGATTATTTCTCCGTGTTGAATTTCGTCCACAGTATTTTTCTAGTGGTTATACAAAAAAATGTGGAACTTGACATTATACAGGTCAAGAGAAATATATAATACCCTTGCTCAATAAATAAAAGACATATTTTACTAATTAGTAGCTGTATTTCGTTATTGCTCAATATCGAGATATAAAAATAACTTTTTCCATCTCTTATGAATACGAATCTATAGCATGTTGTAAAACATGAATAATTTAATTTACTGCCACTCTTTCTGTCCCCTAAGAGTGGCCATCCTTGGTCATATTTCTGAGATTTTTTGCAGTTTGCATGCATGTACTTTAAGTCAACCATGAAAAATAGCCATAAATATACTTAAAGAACAGAAAGCAGAAATAAAACTAGAAGTGACCAGCCTTCATTTTTGTACAAAAAGTTTGAAAATGGCTGGCCATTCAAATTTCACGCCCACGGTTCACAGTTCAGTTGCCTTAGAATCATAAGAATGCTGAGTCTGGAAGTGACCTCTGGAGGTACCTGGTCCATCCGCCTGCTCAAGCAAGGCCATCTAAAGCCACCTTTTGAACATCCCCAAGGATGGAGACTCCCTTAACCCTGCTGGCAATATTTTGGCTAATGCAGCCCAGGATATCATTTGCCATCTTCACTGCAAGGGCACATTGCTAGCTCAGGTTCAACTTGGTGTCCACCAGGACCCCCAAGCCCTTTTCTGCAAAGCTGCTTTTCAGCTGGTCAGCCCCTAGCATGTACTGGTGCCTGGGGTTATTCCTCCTCAACATAGATACCTAATGCCATTTCAGTTACCCACGGTTATCACAGAGCTCAGTCCATGACTGGCAGATAAGACGTAGGACCTCCAGGATACCTAAAGTCTCCTGGAGTAAAAGACCAAAGCTAACCAGGATACCCTCGGGCATCTAAAATGGTAGTAGACACTTCCATTGAGCCAACTGAACAGTACCTGGTGAAGCCCATCTGGAAACCAGCCCTACAAAACTTACTGTCTTCACCCCCAGTATGAAGTGATCCCGGAGCTTCCACCTACACGTGAGGAGTGGACTCTGCATTGCGTGCTTGGAAAAGCAGGAAAGCACACTGTAGGTATAACTATGCAACTGAACACCGACACAAGTGAGAAGGTATTCTTTCCTGACTAAAACTGAGACATGCAATCAGACACGGATTTCAGTACCTTCTGAGTGCTTACTGATTTGTACCTGAGCTACTGATAAGCGCTGGAAGGTACCCCTGCAACTTTCCAGGAGATTCTGTTGAAACACAGAAAAGTTTTTTTTCAGAAGGCTTCCTTTCTCATTTTTTCCTTCAAAAGCAAGATGCATCTGGTGAGATAATTAATGTGAACTGCTTCATTTCCCTCATCTCAGAAAAAGGCTTGAGAAAGAATACAGAGACACGAGGAGACCAAACCATACAGAGTTTATAAATCTCTTCCAGTAGGAGCTGCAGTTAAAGCCCTCTAAAACTTCACTCCTTTTCCCTCTATTTTGAAAATTGTTCATTTATTTCTACCCTTTATTTCTTATCCCTTATGTTAGAGGTCATTTTCTCTTACTACACAATAGCCTGGCTTTTAAGCATGTCTTTCTGAATATCCAAATCAAAGCTGAAAGAATCAAGGTAGTTATCCATATAACCACCGACCCCTTCAAAGCACATGATTTCCCTTTATAAATGCCATTTTGACTCTTGGAGGTTCATTTTTTTTTTTTTTTTTTTTGTGATTACATTTCCGGTGATTCTAATCTTTGTGACATTGGTACCATTTCTTCAGCAGTGGAAACAAGGTTCCTAGTTCAGTTCTCGGGGTCATTTCTACAACTCTGAGACCAGCGATGTATTTCTTATGTTCCACTTCTCTGCTATTGAGGCAGAGCAACAGACACTACTTCTGTCCAGAAATTCCATATCTGAGTTACCCTCAGAATATCACCTTGTCCTCAAGATTTGTTACTGTTCATTTTGTCAGTTGGTTATGAAACCTTTCTACAGTGCCTATGAAACCAGACATTGCTCCTCAGGGTAGGCTTATGCTTAAATCGATCTAACAGTAAATTGCTGTTCCTGTGGTAGAGCCTGCAGTCAAGAGGTTTTCTGGGTGGTTCTTGATGGTTAAGTTCATCATTGACCCTACAGTTTTTGTTCCTTACATTTTTCAGGTAGACCTGCAAATTATCGGTTGTGGAAAGCAGCACGAACCTGAGGGGGAAGACGGGAGCCTGCACGTCAGGACACACGCAGGTATGGTAAAGGACCTACAGGCCAGACCACGCTTGGCCTAAACAAAATGCAAAATTGTACCATTGGTCTTTATTTGCAGTGTCCTGAGGAATCAGCTGCACCCCATGTTCTTCCATAGTTTACACTACCACAAAGAATTCACTGAGCTTTTGATGTATGGCATTCTCTTTCAGAAGTGTCCCCTTTTACAGGTCCAGCATCTTCTATGTCTGCTGACCTCTGTCAGACCTTCCTGTTTCTGGTAGATTTGAAAGAAAGAAAGTCTCTCATGAGATTTTATGCCTTCAGCTAGTTCTTCCTCAAGAAATATTTTGGCGAGCTGTGGTATAGTTTTAACTCTGCAGGATTTAAATGCTTTTCTCTCTTCTTTGTCACACTTCCAGTTTTGAAATAAGACTTCCTAATTCTAAATGACATTGTTCAGAAGCCATTTAACTGCGCTGCCTCTTTTGGCGTCTGCATTCCTACTAGACAAAATGCAAGAAACAACAGAAAAAAGAGAGCAGATACCTTTTGTTTTGAGAGGTATCCAAGGCAGGCCAAGCTGTGTAAGTGGATGCTAAATTTCCAGTTCCCAAGCAAATGAAAATATTTGAAGAGCTGAAGAGAAGTCATGTTTAGTTGAATTCAGAATGCTTTATTGCCTGTAGTTTAAACTAATTATAGTTTTGCAAACAAGATATTAATCTTTTGCTTAGCAAGAATGGAACTGTTTAATTTCTCACCCTTAAGCTCATCATAGCAAGGGTTAGTCTGCAATATTCTGTATCACTCTTTCTCCAGAGCAATCAGTCTACGTAAAGTGTATCCAGACAGCTCCTCGAGCAGCAACCCAGCACCATTTTGAGAGCTCTCAGGAGCTGGCCTACGTCTCTCACTAATCTGATGGGGCAGCTGGTCCTCTGGGAAGCCAATTCTTTACAAAAATATTTCATTATTATCTAGTTTCTTCATGACTCTTCTGTAGACCAGAGACCATTAACAGAGAACCAATGGCACGAAACAGCCACGCTTCTTTTCAGCCTAAGTAAACCAGTACCCATTCAGAGAAATTTATCCAAAAGACCATTGATGAAATTAGTATATTTTAGTGACAGACTGTGAGTCACAAATGCACGATTCCCAACCGTTAATTTATTAGGTCATATAACAGTGAAAGAATTTGATCATAACATTATAACACAGCTGTTTTATTTCAGATGTGGAATGAGTCCAAGTATTTGATAATTATGCTGCTTCAATTAGTGGTGACTCGAGAGCTAGTTAAATGGTATTGTTTGCTCCCAGGCAGGAAGCCCAGGGAAGCTCACAAACAAGTCTGAGGACCTGAAGGTCTGGTGGGCTGTTACTCAACACGCTACGCGAGGTTGCAGCACGTCAACAGCACGTACCTCGCTTTCCCACACTGAATACGGGTAACAGCAGTTAAGCATAAAATTTACATCTTCCAGTAAAAGAGTGAGGAAGGCAGGCATAAGAGGAGGAAGGCTGAGCAGAGAAAAGCAGCAAAGGATATTTGGCAATGTTGTCTGGGCCTACGTAGAGATCTCAAATAGTCTTTAATGAAGACTTTTATAACATGAAAGAACTGATCAGCATATCAGCAGCGTTAGTAAAATAAATGTGTTTGCTTTCTTCTGGAAATTCAAGCCTATAAGGATATTTTTTTCGGTGTTCATTTCCCCACATTAGAAACCAACAGTTTATTCATGCTTTCCCTGTCCTCCTTTTATCAAAATACAGTTGTCTTATCCTTAAGGCAGTGATGCATTGTCAAAATTTTAATGTCACCGTAACTCAAACATCCACAGCCACCAGTACTCGGTATAGGATTAGTGTCCTCTGATGATCTGGAAATCACTCCATGGAGAAGTTCGGAAGCACTAGCTCTTGATTTACCCAAGAAAAAGCCTGCAGTGGTGTTATATTGCTACTGCAAATCTTTCACTCTAGAAGAGAGACAAGGATGGAGAAAGGCTGTCAGCATTAACCACTGTGGCTGCCATTCATATTTGACCTTGGCAGTGAAGTAGAACAGAGGAAAACAAAGAATCACACATCATCTTTCAAATGACTGGAAAAAATGTAGAAAGAGAGTGATACCCTCTTCCTTTTTTACACTATCATCTCCTTAGAAAGTTTATCCGTAGGCACCTCTCTAAATAGGTGGATAGCCTAAATAGCCTCAACAGGCTACCTAACAGAGACTTCTTCACAGAGAGGGTGGTCGGTCACTGGAACAGGCTCCCCAAGAAGCGGTCACAGCACCAAGCCTGTCAGAGGACAAGCCCATCTAGACAACACTCTTAGACATATGGTTTAGTTTTAGGTAGTCCTGCGAGGAGCAGGGAGTTGGACTCGATGATCCTTATGGGTCCCTTCCAACTTGAGACATTCTATGATTCTACTATCTGTACATTTTGAGGAGCACAGAGGAGGAGAAGGGGTGAGCAGAGGAGGTTACAAAGCGCTCTCTGCTCCACAAAATCCTACTCCTGGTTGGCTAAGATACAAAGGGGTTAATATTATTATTCCCCACCACTCGCATTACTCAGAAAAACCCGGCAGACTGCCAAAGCTGCCATGTAACATGAACAGCCTGAAGAGATGGATACATATGGTAGCTGAAGCAGCTACATCCAGCTCATGCAACCAGTGCCATTAGTAATCCCGAGAGACAAGGGATCTATCTGGACCATGCGTCCCTCGGAACCATGAACACCTGAGAAACGCGGCAGCACTTCCCACAGGTTGTTGGACTCTCATTTTTCAATACCAGCTCTCTGAATACTATTGGGTTCTGAAGCATAATTTTGACAATGAGCTAAGATGCACCGATTTGAATATCTCTGCTTGAACTATAGGGTTATCTGTAGTAACTGATGGAAGAATCCGACGGTACAGTTGGCATTAAGATGAAAAGACATGGGAGGATAAAAGGAGAGTATGGATTCCACAAACACAATCAACGGTTTTACCTTTTCAAGAAATCCTTCAAAAATGAGGAATTCAGATAATAATTTTTTTTAATGATTGTTTTTAATGATTGGTCAGAATTCCCAGGTATTAGGAAGTGCAGGGTTTATTCTGTTTTCCACATATAAAAAGTGTTAGAAGCCTTACCTACATATTTTACAGTTGATAGATCCTTGAGTGATTCAGTGCCTTGATATACATCCATAAATCTGACAATTTTCAAATGTTTAATTTTACAAAACGTGTACTGCCATTGGCGTCCTACTAGCATTTACGCAGAAACACATGGACTGGATTTATCCAGCCCAACTTATGTGCTTGCCTGAAATGTCTTCTGAGCACTTTTGCC
The DNA here is from genome assembly GCA_013400035.1 of Rynchops niger. NCBI lineage: Eukaryota > Metazoa > Chordata > Aves > Charadriiformes > Laridae > Rynchops > Rynchops niger. Next base: position 302,385 of record VXBH01003666.1, read on the forward strand.
CCTAATCTAGGACAATAAGGCCCTTGCTTAAAACCCATCTGTGCTTTGGAGTCCTTAAGAAATAAATATTATCTATGAAGCCATAGTTCTAATCTTTGAAGAAAAGTTTACTGTTTTATTTTGACTTGGATAGCTCTTAGCAATGCAGCCTGATTCAAAAAACTCCACCTATAAAGTGAAATTCCAAGCAGCCTTTCTTTTCCACATTACATAGTCGGTTTAGTAAATGTTCCATTTGAAATTAGTTTTGGCAATTCTAGATCTACATATACCCTTCTTTCTTCACGCACTCCTAATATCCTAAAAAACCAACAGAGCCATTCAGTCAAACTGATAATCTGAATATACAAGGTCGATCCTCAGATTGATATCTCGGAGCTTTATCCTGCATCACAAATTATATCACAGCCTGTTAAACTACCGCATCAAAACGTCTCAGTACGCTGATGGCAAAAAAAAAAAATTGTAATCAACTTTTCCCAACTTTCTTGTTTTCTCTCCGGTTCTTTCAACTTCCGGGATTACATTTATATGGGTTTTTTTCCTGATTTTTTTTTCTCTTTAGCAAAAAGACTAAGAAAATAAAAGAAGTATGCTGAGATTACATTTTATCTATTTTTGGTCTCTTGTCCTTTCTGACAGCAGCTCGTCCACTACTTAGTGGATCTTACTCAAAATCAGAATTCCAGCAGTCAAAGTTTAACTTATCGAAGCTGAGGAAAACGCAGTAAGACATTAGTGGATCTTACAAAACGTCATAAATACAGATTGTATACACTGAAAGCATCAAATAAAATCAAACCTTTCTCGTGCTAGAAACAGACAGGGCTCGCAGAGTCCGGGAGGATCCTTTGGTAATAGGTTTATTGAGCCTATCTTAAGTTTCAGTCCCCCCTGCTGATGTATGCAAATTCTCATACACTCAACTCAGCAGCTCGTGCAGACTAAATAACCTATTTTATATTTAGGATATGAAAGCCTGGACGGGCAGGAACCTTCCTGTAACTACAGAGAAAGCTGGGGTTTGAAGTCAGTTCCTCCAAGCTGCAGTCTGCAGCAGGCGCTGCAGGAGAGCCCGGTGGGGCGACGCTTCCTAACAGCGTGTCTGAGACAAGATACACCTTCAAACCACCTTACCCTGCCTCCAACGAGTAGCATCATAAGGACCTGATGTGTCATTTTTTAATGTCTGTAATTGTAATGGGGCAGTTTGGGGAGTAAACTGTGTTGCGAGACAGTTCTTTGTATGCACAGGAGAAAACAAGAAGCAAAGTGAATCAAAACTAATTAAAATAATAATTCAAAAGAGACACTTCATCCAAAGATATTATTATAGAACAATAAAAGAAGTTGCTGTGCAAACATGGCATATTTTATTGAAGGCAGTGTTTCTCTATTCAGAACCCTATGGACCGGAAATCAAAATCAGAAGGGGGCAAGAAATTGTTTCCAATCTATAGAAGATTATGATATTTAAGTATTAGAAGGAAATAAAAGCAACCCCAAAGCAAAAAACCAACACACCATTGGTACTTTTCCGTGAAGACCTTTTAAGGACAGAAATGCCAGACAACTGTCAAACCAGCCAATATGAGAAAATAGCCACTAATACTAACAGACTCAACAAGTCTGAAAAAAATGAAGCTACCACTGAGCCATTTCTCAGTGCCAACTCAAAACACGAACACAGTTTGGCACTGGGTTAAGTACTGTCTGTATTGCTTCCTATTGCCAGAGCCCAACAAACCCAAGATTTCACAAAAGACAATCATGAGATTTCAATAGAATGTTGAGAATCAGAGATCTACATATTTTTCCTTACTTTACAGACTTTTTGTAACAAAAATATTTAAAGGTGAATATTAGAAGTTTTATTTTTAAATGAGTACTATTTTTATAAGATAATAACATAAAAAATCTGGGGATTTAAAACTAATGAAAAAACCATGAACACTGGAAGTACAAAAATGCGAGAACTGGAAGTCTAAAAGCTGGTAGCACTGGAAGTGACCAGGAAGTGACCATGGCAACCAAACAGGCCTATTTAAAAACCCAGTACTTGCCCAAAGCGTGAAAAATAGTCCCGCCTAGGGTACTGGAGAAGTGTGTAAGATCTAAACTATATTCATCATTTTGGAAAGAATATTCTGGCTGTATTCTTTTCCCTTGATCTGTAGGCCAGACATTTTAAACAAAGCTGCTCCTGCACATTATTCCATGTATCTTAAACAGCAACCTAAGCGATACAGCAGTGGAACAAACTAACTGAGATGCATCTGCTCTGGATTTTAGTGAAAAAATAATTAGCAAAAAAATTAACCCCCAAACCCTACTCTGTATTAGCAAATGTATCAGCAACTTACATCTCAGTTACCCTGGGTGGTTCAGCTGCAGTTACACACCTTTCCTAAGTAAGGCCACATTAACCTAGGAAGTGACTGCTAAGGATAGAAGTTTACTACCTCTCTTTTGCAACCGCAGTTTTCCAAACCAGAGCCATGTGTGAATACACATCATGCTGGGTGAACGATAGCACAAATTTCCTTCGCCTGCTTGTACCTCAGCTGGCTTCTAAAACTGTTTAAACTTAAGTATATGACCTTTTACTGTGAGCAAAAGCCACCCTCCGATTGTGCTCTGCTGACTGCGCCACAGAAGTAGTAATCTGCAAGTGGGTTCATCTTAATTCGAGTATCTTCCTTCATCTAGTTTTTTAATATAATTTTCTCCTGTAAATAAACATAGTTTTCTAAAACGTGGATTTGCACAATCATGCTGATTTGAAAGTCAATAATTAGAATGGGATCATGCATGTACCAAAAACTGTCGTCATGTCACTGAGCTGGTGTTTATTATGACTAACTGTGTTGAAAACTCGCTGGGTGGATAATTGCCCAGCAGCATCACTTTTACATATAAGATCATCACTAAAAAAAAACATAAAAATTAAACAACTTTTACACCTCACTAAATTAAAAGGTCTTTAAAAAAATATTAAAAAAATGGATTCATGACATTCACTTGTACAATAAAAGCAGCAAAACAGTATATAAAACTACTTAAAATATCAAATATTTTTAATGAACAGAGAGGCAAGCTGATCTTTAAATAGTAATCTAGCAATTAGATACGGGTTAGTACGCAAATGAAGGAGGAATTTCACCTATTAAAAATTCCTCTGTAATGTTAGAAAGCTGACAACATTCCTGCTTCCAAAAGGTATTCTTGATGAGTTTTACAGCAGTGTAACATATTGTAGCCTTTCACATTCTTTATGTTCCAAACCCTTCCTGTTTTTTACTTCTAAACGCAAGAACTTATCAACTACTTAACCCCTTTGGAGATGGAAAAATTTATCTATACAGCCTTTCTATTCCCGTGACAGTCAACATTAACATTAATACATCCTAATCCATATGAAATGAGTTTGGCTTTCATTTCAATCTCCCTTGAGGAAGGAAAAAAAAAATAACTAAAGCCATCAGTGCCTAAATTACAAGATTTAACGTAGCTAGATTAGGTGCACCTGAACCGCACACAGCCATCAGAGTATTTACCCATCATGGCAAAGTTTTGAATCACGGGTTTCCGCTTCCAATAAACCATCTGAAACATAAGGCAATTACAATCAACGCAGAAAGCTGGAACTCTTAAATGCTGCACGTTATCCCAACTACTTTGTAAGGATATCATACTGCAGGTCTTAAGATGGCCATTTTGCATTATTGGCTACCGGCTGAGACATGAGCAGTTTCCTTAAAGTTTCCTTAAAGTCAGAGCTGCCAAAGAGAAGCATCTTGACTCAATACTGAGGTTCAAATACCTTTATGGGTGGAAGACAACTGATGCAGCTTGTGGCTTATCTAGAGAACGCACAATAGAACACAGCAGTACACCTCCGGGAGACCCAACGGTCTGGGAGACCCAACAAGACAAATTCAAGCACCCAGAGCTGGGCCCACACCACAAGAAAGAAGGAAAACTACTGAAGAACCGTAGAGCTCTCCTGAAGAGGTCTGCATGGGACAGGGAGAAGAAATGGGAAAAGTTTCTCAAAAATGAGACTTGGGGATGAACAATCCTGCTCTTTGATTCTTGGACAATAGGTGCCTGCATTATTTCCAGCCCTGAAGAACAACCTATTTCTTAGATATACACTTGATTTCTATTAAAATACCTCAAACAGATTCTGAAAAAAAAAAAAAAAAAAAAA